>JAPDDO010000332.1:0-148487 GCA_027422415.1 Schizothorax lantsangensis
TGTGAAGGGAATGTTTACAGGTGTATTCAAAACAACAAATATAATTCAAAGCATTATGGGAGAATGTTACAACTGAAAATGAGTCTCTTGATCTGATTCGTTTAGTAGTAATTCATTATACGGAACCCGATTCTGCTAGCTGATAAATAAATAAATACGTAACTAAATAAATAAGGTAATTGCAATATTAGTTCTACTAATCGTTACTTTACATCTCAATGTGCCTTCCCAAAATTCACAATTATTAAATTCACAATTGTGAACTTATTTTTTCTTACTTGTAACTTTTTAAATCACAATAGGCTACAATTTTATATATTGCAGCTGTGACTTTGTTTGTATATTTTGACCTTATAACTCAGAATGTGATTTTTAACAAGCTGTGTAAAATCTCAATGTGACTTTATTTTTAACCATTTTGAATTTTATTCTTGTAATTTGATTTAACATCTTAAAATGTGATTAACAAACCAGTTTGTAAAAGTGCAATGTGTCTTTTTAATCTCACAATAGCGATTTTTTTTTCTTCATGTAATTGCGACTATATATCACAATGTAACTTTATGGGCCCTATCAGTGTTTTTTGCTTGTTCCAGCCCGACGCAGTTAACATTTTCACGTCCAGCGCCACATTGTTTAAATAGCAAATTCACTTGCGCCCATCTGTTCACCCATGGGTGTGCTGGTGTGCTCTGAAAGCAAGGTGTGTTCAGGTGCATTGTTGGCGAGTTGCTATTTTGAGGCAACTGAAAACAATTGCACCATTGACCAACTAAAATCTGGTCTAAAGTCAAAGGCGCAGTATTTTTTATTCGTTTGAAGGGCACATTAGTAATATGCGATTACAGGCGGATGCACAACGTGAATACACTCTGCTTATTACACACACGGGGACGGGCAGCAGCACACAAACATGCCAATTATTAAAAATGAAAAGAAACAATGTAAAAGATTATTATTGTGTACGCTTTATCCTCGCACAGGAGCAGATCCGTTTCCTCTCTGGAGAAGCGTTCAGTCTTCAGTCAAATTCCACCATGTAAACAGTAAATCTGTCATGGCACGGGCGCAACTGGCTTTTAAAGGGAATTGGAGATGAGACTCTGATTGGTTTATTGCACGTTACGCCCAAAGCACACTCAATCAGAGAATAGATACAACCCTTTTGGTCCATGCGCCTGGCGCGCTGACCTTTTTTTTCTTTCATTGTTAAACTAGCAAAAGTGGATTCGGACACGCCCTAAATGCAACTGTGCCATGCGCTTCAGACAATGCACTTAGATCATTAAAATAGGGCCCAATTGTGACTTTGTTTTTTGTAATTTAACTTCATATCTCAGAATGTGTTTTTATAACAAACCAATGTGTACAATCTCAACATGACGTTATATCTTACAATGTTTTTTTTTAAGTAATTGTAACTATGAATCATAATTTATCTTTATATCTTACAATTGTGACTTTTTCTTCTAATTTGACTTCATATCTCAGAACGTGATTTTAACAAACCAAAGTGTCTCACAATGGTTAATTTTTTCTATAAATCATAGTGCAACTTGCAATTTTGAGTTTGTTTCTTTGTAATTTAACTTCATATCTGAGATTTTAATTTTTAACTAATGCACAAAATCTCAATATGATTTTGCATATCAAAAATTGAATTTGTTTCTCCTTATTGTGAATCACAGTGTAACTACATCTTGTAATTGTCTCTTGTAATTTGACTTCATATCTCATAATATTAATTTAAAAAAATATTTATGCACAATTAATTCTTTTTGAATTCCCCAATGTGTGTTTAAGGTTTTTTCTTTGCCAGTACTATCAACTTTCTAACTATAGAGAAACATCAGTAGCACTCCCAGTGTTACATGAATCCAAGGCTTTGTATCGCAGCAGCCGGACCACAAAGGGATGACAATTAATGTTGCCTGATCCTAAATATGGCACACAGGGCTGTTCCACTTCCAGATTGGGAGAGATTCCCGCCAGGGAGCGGATACAGGCTGAGTGGGTCCGCCAGCTTTACCCTCAATATGTCAGTGTTAGTGCTGTGGTCCACTTGTTCCTCTCACCCTCTGTAGTAAATGAACAGACACAGCCGGTCTGGAATAATGACTTGGGCTGTCACATCAAATCAAAAGGTGCCATCTCAATCTGTGAGGGCTGTGAGCAAAATGCAATGAGACGTATCTCAGGCCTCCCTTTTTCTGAAAGGATTTTAAAGGTTTCATTACGGAGAAACCACAGCCTTTGGATCACTGTCTTGATTTGATATGAAGAAATAGTTAATCCAAAAATGGTTTGGAAAAGCGTGACGGTGAGTAAATGATAATAGAATGTTCACTTTTGGGTGAACTATCCCATTGAATCAGTCTTTAATTTATCCAAAACTCATTTTCCCCTTTTATGTTGTCATATTTAATCAACTGAAGATGTGATAACCATAACAATACATACAAGTATGCAACAAAGACATTAAATGCTACTTAACTCACCTCTTAGTAGAATTACACGATCACCTAATGTTTACACCAGCAGCTAATGGAGGCTGTTTGTGTGTCCACATTTCCCAGCTGCAATGTTTTTATGTTGTATAAAGAAAGAAGGAAAATATGCAAACTCTAAACCTCAGCTGCTACTCACAACAGGCCTTTCAAGACACAAAAATGGTATTATGCAACAAATTGGCAAAAAGATTGATCTGACAACCCTATTGAATCCACTATTTTCTGTAGTGCGCTTGAGATTTGTCATTCACTGGCTTTTTTTTTTTCTGCTTTTTTTAAAATCTGAATAAAAATGAGTTATTCTGGTTGTTCCTGGCTCTGTGAGGCTTTGATAATGGATTTGAGGGAATATTTTTGTCCTCTACTGTCTGTAATAACTGCTGTCAGTGAATTAAACATTAAACTTAACTCATGCCAAGGTGACAAATGCCGAGAGTGGTTTTTATTTTACTGGAAAAATCACTTGCTCCGGTTTCTTTTTCCTAGAAAGGAAAAAGACTAATTTATCTTCATTTCACATTGTGCATAGTTTGAAATGAGCTAAAAGCAAAATTAGAGAAAAGAAACTTCTTTTACTGGTCTTGGAACATAATAACTTATTTAGTGCTGGATTTACTGAGTTTCATATAAGAGAGGGCAATGAAAAAGAAGCCAATATCAACAACAAACAGTGCACTGCATTGCAAAAAATGTATACACAATACAAAAATAGATCGTAATGAAAATGTTGATGTTTACCTGAGATGATCGACGCCAGGCGAAATGCATCTGAATGTCGGTGAGGCGTCATGGGTTCGTAAGGAGACGGCTCATAAAAGTCCTCACCTAAAAAAACAACAACAAACAAAATCAGGATATTAAAATCATGTTTAGAATTGTACATATATTCACTGTATGACCTCTGACCTTTAACCTCTTTCTGAAAAATAGTGTGTAAAACTACATATTATACAATGAAAATAAATGCTACATGGCATTTGTATGCTACATTGTTGTCACATGACCTCGTTATGCTGTGTGTTTAGTGCAGTGATTGACATCCAATTATCAACGGGGAGAGTTTTGCATTTGAATCCAATTTAAAAATGCTGTCCGATAAATTAATGAGCCAAACACAATAATCTCATCTAGTATTGCTTACAGTTCATTCATCACATTGAAAATGGAAGGTCAAGTAGAGTGAATTGTATTGTGGGTTACATGCTATGTACTTAGAGTTTATACATTTTAGAGGATAGTGTTATACCAAATGGAGAATTTATTTTTTTTACTACACAAGAGCAGTTGCCTTTTTCTATCTGCAGGAAAAGATGTTTCAAATGCAACTCTTGTTTTGCTGGTAGCTTTAGCATGTTTAGTTACACTACTATTGGGTGTCCAACATTTCACACTTTTTCCCCCATTGAAGAAATACATCATCCAGGTACTACACCTTTGCTCCTACTGTACAATAGTGCAAATGGTATACAAAAGCGCAAAAGTATGTGAAATAGGACCCACCTATAGTATTCCATGCAGAAAATATGCATACTGTGCACAATACATTCTGCAAACTGTACACTCTAAAAAAATGCTGGGTTAAATACAACCCAGTGCTGGGTAAATAGTGGACATAACACATGCTGGGTTGTTTTCAACCAACAGTTGGGTCAAATGTTTAACCCAACCTTCTGGGCAGTAACCCAACCACTGGGTAAAAACAACCCAATCGCTGGGTTCGTCCATATTTTACCCAGCGCTGGGTTGTATTTAACCCAGCATTTTTTAGAGTGTAGAAATAATACAGGTAGTGTCGTTATATGCTGTTTTGTAATAAAACATCCCTTTAAAAGAATATACTTGAGCGTGAAACATATGTAATGTTTTCAGATACTTAATTGCTAAATGTTACTTAAATGTTAATTAAAATTAAATAAAAATGTTGTAGTTTAAATTTATTAAATGCAATTAATTGAACTTTTTTGAACCACTTAATTAAGACTTAAAGGCATCTTTTTATGCAATTTTATAATGACTTCTATAGTCTTTGAAATGTGTGTACTGCTAAATGTGCTGACAAAAATGTTGGTAAACTAAAATATACTTCAATTTAGTTTTTATTTAAACTTATGTCATGAATTTAAATTAGTGCAGTCAATCGATAAAAAAACCAAAACAAATTAATCACATATTTTTCTGTAATTAATCGCGATTAATTGTATATTTATATAATATTGTCAATTTCATATTGAATCTCCAAATTAATGTACAAACAACATTTTAAATACATGTTTAATGCCATCTTTTTACTAAGTAGCCAATACTGCTACTGATGTCTTTATTAAATGCATTTTTCCCCTCAATTTTAGAATATAGATACATTTTTATTCAAGCCACAAAATTAATCAGCAAAGAGCAGTGAGTGATTTCTCTTTTTCATTTGTTCTTTGATTTGCATCAATGGCACAGTATGCAGCAGGTTTCACTTTAAATGCAGTGCTGTCTCTTTAAAACCTGATGCACATGACGTGGATCTGACACGTCTGATTTTCTCCCAACACTTCACATGGTAATTTAAGAATTGTTCACTGATTTAAGACTGTTTATTATGCTTGATAGTGTGTTCATATAGTCTACTGTAACGCTAGACAAAGGGATGCCAGGGGGAAAAAAAAATTGATGTGTATATATATATATATATGTATATATATATATATATATATATATATATATATATATATATATATATATATATATATATATATACACACACACACACAGGTATACATAAAGATTTAAAGTACTGTACACTAAAAGTGCACATGCAATAAAATTGAGTGCACTTTTTTTTCACAAGGTTGACTATACCATATATCTGGTGAGGTAATTATGTAAAAGTCATTTCATTGCTACTGTTTGCCATCAGGTGTGACCATTCATCTGAAAAGAACCATATCTCAAAAACTGTGAAACTGCATATTAAACTGAACCCAGTGCAGTGGAACTTTTCTGTTTTACTGGAAGCTCTGTGAATACTAGTTGTCAAAGCAAGCTTTGTGACTCTTGAACTGAGTAAGAGAGACAGAGAAAACCCTCAGAGATGAGTGTGTGAAGCTTGTGCTTGCCAAAATTAAAAATTAGCCAGCCTCTGCCTGTGGTTCTCCCTTCTGACTGTCTCTCTCGGGAACTTTAATCCAGAATTTAAAATTCACATCATTCCATGTGATTCACACACCTGCAGACTAGCGGGGGGCACCCGGGTCCTATTTTCTGTTGGGGAATGCGGATCATTGGAGTATTTAAGCTGTGTCAGTCTCATTTCATCATACCGTGAGCTCCACTGTCACACAGCGGTTTCTGAGGCGGATGGGCTATGTGTGGACGTGTGCACATGTAGAGATGTGATGCAAGATGGCATGTGTCTTCAGAAAGTCCCTAACTCACATTAGATCACTAACATGGAACAGTGCATATTAAACATCACTCCACCTGCTGACCGAGTGTCAAGGACTCTCTCTGCAGTTAGACAGACAGACAGCACGGCGTGAATAATCCTAACTATAATGAACAGACCACAGTATAAAATGTCTGGAACAGTTAAGTTAAAAAGCAAAAAGAGTTAGTTATACATTTAAAGACATTTGAAAAGGATTGGAAACCCATTTAGATTTTAGGGTCAATGATTAATAATACATGTCAAGATCGTTTGACTCTAAAATGACTCTAAAAATGTCATGTTATGTAGCAACATATTAATCATTATTTTGTGAAAACACATTTTAGTCATTATTAAAAAAAAAAAATCTGAATTTTAATTCAGAAAAGAAAAACATTAATATATCAGATAATTGATAAATTAATTACTATATCCAGACAAAAAGGTGTCATGTCATTGACCCTAAAGCTTAATATGCAAGGGCATACCAACAATTTTATTCTGGTATAAAATATTTTGGATAACTGTAATTAAACATGATCTGCAGGGTTTGAGTTGTGACATAATTTAAAAACAGTGTCTGAAGATGGAAAATCAGTTACTTTTAGCCAAATTATAATAGACATGAAAGGTCATAAAAAGTCATAAATATCAGCAGAGCATGGATGACTGATGACCTTTTATAATTTGCGTCAGAGACACTAATAATGATTTTAACACTCCAGAAACCACAAGAGTAAGCGACATCCCACAGGGAAGAAAAATCACAAATATCTTCTCCTTAATATCTCAATTGTTTCTCATAGACAGTAAGATTAAATGGAGACATTTTCTTTCTCTGTTTCTCCTAAAAATAAAAAAAAAGAAATTTCACGTGTCAAGAAAACTTCAAGTCTTTAACCAAACGGCAGACTTAACATGAACTAAACAAAAATAAATAAATGATATTAGTTATGCTTTCCTGATTCATTTTATATCTGATTACTCTTACTGCATGTCAACAATGGTCTCATTTGTGTCTATTTCTCTTTCTCCCAAAGTAATTTTACGAGAAGCATCTGAGAAGTTGATACTCCAGTGTTACATGAGAACTCCATTATATATCCTGAGTTGTGACAAAGCAAACGCCAAGCGATCAGCTTTTCCTCTGGGACTCTTATTTTTTCTTCTTTGTTGTGACTTCATAGTTATGTTTGAACTTGACAACACAAAGCACAGTGTGAAGCTGTTTTAAATAGCACTTACTAAATGCACAGAACATCTGAATTAGCATATGTCCTTTCCCGAGTGACATTTCAATCTGAATAAGAGCTCCATCTTTCACTCACTCTCCCGTTGCCGATCCTTCACCTGCAATCATCGCAATGTGAAGTGAACTCTGATGGTCATTTGGAGAGACAGCCTATTACCTGAGTCCACAGGGAGTCTGTCTCTGTTTTTCCCCTCGTGTCTTTCTCCCTCTCACTCTTTCTTGTGTTCTGTCTCTTTGTCTCTGTTATGTGTCTGTCTCTTTTTGTCAGTAAGCCCAGCTCAGGAGTGCCGAGGTGACAGCTGAACAGGCAAACGTTGTCTGACGGTTTTCTACTAGAGAACACTCTGCGTCTCACTGTAGCGTCAGGTGAGATGCCAAACTGCTCTCGGCTTCCACAGCTGCACGCGGCCAATCTTGGCAGGAGTTTTAACACAGCATTCCACTACAGATTTGGATTTCTTCTTCAACACTGCGAGTGGACATGAAAGAGCGAAAGGGGCAAATATAGCAGTGGATTCTCAAGGTTTCTTACTCAACATTAGCTAATCATTCTCACATCATTCTACACTTATCCATCTTTGTCAAAAAAATTCTGTTAAGAGCACATTGTTTTTTAAAATAATTTATCTTAAAATATAAATATGCTTTATAAAGTATAAATGTGCTTCACGATGCCATAGAAGAACATTTTCTGTCTAATTGGCTCCATAAAGAACTTTTAACATCTGAAGAACCTTTCTGTTTCACAAAAGGTTCTTTGTGGTGAAAGAAGGTTCTTCAGATTATAAAAAGGTAAGAAAGAGATGGTTCTTTAAAGAACCTTTGACTGAAGGTTTCTTTGTGGAACCAAGAATGGTTCTTCTTTGTCATCGCTGTGAAGAACCTTTTAAGCACCTTTATTTTTAAGAGTGTTGGTTGCATTTGGTTGCACAGATGGCATTTTAGCTTAGCATAACAAGTTACATGTTTACATGACAGTTTACATAAGAAAAACTACTGCAGATTAATTAACTGGCACATATGGCTGTAGTGTTGGGTATCCACATTATTTCTAACATATAATGTTCCACATAGCTGCCTCAAATTATAAATCATTATTAAAGGTAATACTTATAAATTATTACCATTGCAGATTTTCTTAATGTAAGAAAATCATTTAGAAAATTGATATGTACTTGTCAGGGACAGACTTAGTGATTTGAAGGCCCTAAGAAAATCCCAGGTATGAGGCCCCAATACAATAACTATGTGCTTTTTTACGCCTAACCCTTATTTCGCTCGCTTGCTCTCATAGTTTATTTAGCCCTTCACAACCAGTAATTAGTCAACCTGATGCTGTTCTAAAGCCATATATATACAGTATATATATGTTTGTGTGTGTGTGTGTGTGTATGTGTGTGTGTGTGTATATATATATATATATATATATATATATATATATATATATATATATATATATATATATATTAGGGGTGTAACGATACACGTATTCGTATTGAATCATTCGGTACGGTACTCATTACAAACCAAACAATTCGATTCGTTGGACTAGTCCCATTACATTTGGAAAATAAAACAGCTTAAAGTGTGTGAAATATAATGTTCTCAGTGCCACTGCGCTCAACAAGGCAGCCCAAACAACGTGCTGTCTGCCCCGTGATAACCTCCTCTTGCTGGGGTGCATCAAAAGAAGATGATCTTGTATCGACGATAGCCAGAGATATTGTCAAAAACATCAATTGTTGGCAATATTAAGATATTTGGCATTTCCAATTAATGTAGGCCTGTTACATTCTTATTTGTATTAGGCCTATTATTATTATGAAGTTTCTTTTATTATTAAATTAAAATTACAATTAATTTGCCCCACAATAATTACCAAATAACTGACATGCTGCGAGGATAACAAAAGATAAGGCCATTTACTCTTCAATTAAAATGTTTTAAAAAAAGAATTTGAAAACAGGTCTATTATACAATGAATTATAGGGCTACAATTCAAATATTAACACTCCAGTCATTAATAAAAATCAATGAAATAAAAAGCTTTTATTTCAAGCACCGACTTTCAAAAACAACCTGTTTAACACAAAATATGTTTCTTCTCATTTTTTTTTCACTATGTACAGGCCACAAGAGAAATATTAAGGGAATAAATGAAAACATTTAGCTATATACCGTTATCAGTATATGTTGAAGTAGATTCGTGTCGCGTCGTCTCTGAGAGAATATGTGGCGTCAGATGCCGAAAGCTCCATCATTACTCCGTCATTCCGATTTTACTTTCACTTTCTGCTTATAGTGAATTGACTGAGATCAAGACGTTCACCAGCATAACTCTTGTGCAAAGTTTGCACATTGCACGTGTGATATCCATCGACTCCCCTTCATATATATATATGTGTGTGTGTGTGTGTGTGCGTGTGTGTGTGTGTGTGTGTGTGTGTGTGTGTGTGTGTGTGCGTGTGTGTGTATATATATATATATATATATATATATATATATATATATATATATACACAGTGGTGTGAAAAAGTTTTTGCCCCCTTCCTGTTTTTATTTTATTTTATTATTGCATATTTGTCACACTTGAATGATTCAGATCATCAAACAAATTGTAATATCACACAAGGATAACCTGAGTAAATACAAAATGCAGTTTTGAAATTAATTAATTTATTAAGGGAAAAAAGCTGTCCAAACCTGCCTGGCCCTACGTGAAAAAGTAATTGGCCCCTAAATCTAATAACTGGTTGTGCCACCCTTTGCAGCAACAACTGCAATCAAGCATTTGCGATAACTGGCAATGAGTCTTTCACATCGCTGTAAAGGAATTTTGGCCCACTCTTCTTTGCAAAATTGTCTTAATTCAGCCACATTGGAGGGTTTTCGAGCATGAATGGACTGTTTAAGGTCATACCGTAGCATCTTTATCAGACTTAAGTCTGATTTTGCCACTCCAAAACCTTAATATTGTTTTTCTTGAGCCATTCAGAGGTGGACTTGCTGGTGTGTTTGGGATCATTGTCCTTCTGCATAACCCAAGTGCGCTTGAGCTTGAGGTCACAAACTGATGGCCGGCATTCTCCTTCAGGATTTTCTGATAGAGTGCAGAATTCATGGTTCCATCAATTATGGCAAGTCGTCCAGGTCCTGAAGCTGCAAAGCAGACCATCACCCCACCACCACCATGTTTACATTTGGCAGACGCTGAATACTGTAGGTATGATGTTGTTTTTATTACCGTATTGACCCGAATATAAGACAATGTTTTTTTCTTGGAAATACATCTGAAAAAACGCAGTCGTCTTATATTCAGGGTCTAGACTTTGACATGTCGATAATACACCCACAACAATAGGTGGCGCCAAAAACGCAAAAAACGAGTGTGCCATGAAATATGTAAGTTCGCGAGTGAAAACAAAAGAAAAAGAAAAGCTTACAGCAGCACGAGTCGTGACTGTCATGTTAGCCTGATGGAATCAAACTTCCTCTGTAAGTGATTTTAAAACATAAGACAGTACCCAGATTTGAACACTACAATAGTGAAATTCACTTCTACTGCTAATAAAATTTTGGTAGGCTACTATGAGATGGATAGCCTAAATGTTATATAATTCAGATGGGCTACCTGTTACTTTTATGGTATATCAAAAAGTGTATATTTTAAATGTCATTGTTGGTACATTTTACAAGTATTTATTATACTTTCAAAACAAAAATTAAAATAGGAAAAATATGCAATAAGAAAATAATTAAAAAATGTGTTTTACAGAGAGAAAAAAAAAAGATTTGGTTTTCAAAAAGCCTTTTTCCAAAAGGTACATCTTGAAAAAGGGGGGTCGTCTTATAATCAGGGTCGTCTTATATTCGGGTCAATACGGTAAATGTTGTGTTGGTTTTACGCCAGATGTAACGGGACACACACCTTCCAAAAAGTTCAACATTTTGTCTCATCAGTCCACAGAATATTTGCCCAAAAGCTTTCTAAAATAATGTGGTAAATCACAGTTCTTTCATGATTTAAGAGGAGGGGTCAATTAATTTTCATGTAGGGCCAGGTAGGTTCGGACAGCTTTTTTCCCTTAATAAATGAAATCATCATTTAAAAACGGCATTTTGTATTTACTTGCATTATCTTTGTGTAATTTTAAATTAGTATGATGATCTGAATCTTTTAAGTGTGACAAATATGAAAAAAAAAAAACAGGAAGGGGCAAAAACCTTTTCACGACACTGTATATATATATATATATATATATATATATATATATATATATATATATATATATATATATATGGATGCATGCATAACATGATATATATAACAAGATACAGGTGAGGCTCATCCTGTGCTGTGGATTCACTGTGTTTTGCCTTTCCTTGCTTCAAGATATGCACTGTAAAGCATTAAAAAAGAGCTCAAGTCCTGAGGTGATGAAGATGAATATATAAAATCTCTCCTGCGCAGGGAGCAACCACTTTGATGGATGTTTGTTGGAAGACCATAACCGTAAAGAATCATTCCTCCACAGTCTACTTTCTACCCTAGTCTGTTCGCTGTGAAAACTAAACACATAATCGATGAGCACAGTATAATGGAGGAAGTAAGCTCAAGAATCGGCTGCTCTGTTGAAAGAGGAATTATCACAAAAATGAATATTTGAAGTCAGGCTTCAACTACGGGCTGATTCGCCTGTGTAGTTAGTCGTAAAAATACAGAGAGTGAAATTTTTAGAACGGAACAAAATGATGATAGCAGCAGAGCTCCCGATCTGCAGCTAAATCACAGTGTGGTACGCTTCACTGATGCATGCTGGATAATTGCTTTTGTATAATTGTTTGTGAAGGACCAGAGAATGAGGAGACCGCACCATTATCCATAGACATTCAAAACATGTGTGACCTCTACGACATCTCCTGACAACATTTTCAAATAAGGTCACGCCATTAGACACTGCAGACCCTTTTCGTACAAATACTGTAATGAGTTTATACTAAAACAACAGATTTGCTTGGTTCCTTGTATGTTTAGCTGTAATCCATTTCTTTTTTCTTTTACTTCATTGGCATACAAATGTAGTTACGCTCTAACAGCCATCCTTAAGCAACACATTTCTCTTCAGTGCTGTCACCACCGACTTTGTTCACAACACTGATGTTTGGAGCACAAACTGTGTCTAATAAGCCCTGGCTATCCTGTTAATACTCCATTAGGTCAGCAGGAAACAAGTAATTCAAGCAAAGCAAGCACTAATGTCTCTAAAGCATCAGCCAAGACATTCAATATCAACCTGACTGAACAAAGCCTTTGATCCAGTTCCAAAACAGACACGGGATACAGAAGCAGACTGAGATTCAATCCACAATGTCCAATAGTTTATTTTAGAGACATCCTGTTAGGATACTTACAAACTTCCTGAATTTACATAACCTGTGTTTGTGTGTGTGTGTGTGTGTGTGTGTGTGTGTGTGTGTGTGTGTGTTTTCTCTGGAGTATAAAAATGTGCCCTAAAGTGAGCTAAAACTGGCAAAACATCCCTGCAGGCGGTGAACGTGATTTCACCAAGTGCAACATTCCAATCAACCAATCAGAATTGGGGGATAAGTTTACAGGAAATGTCAATTTTAGCCTTACAACCAGAGTTAGGTGCTTCTGCACCCTTGTTATTCAACAATGACATTCAACATCATTTCCCTCTGATTTTAGGGATACATTATGGGTAGGGTTAGGTTTAGGTTTAGGGCTAGGAATAGGGTTAGGTCTATATTTTTGGACAATGATGTTGATCCAGGATCAACAAAAGATGTTGATCCTGGAACATGTTTTGGCAAAATCACGGTGACCCCCTGAAGGGACTTACAAAGATGCCATCAATTACAATACGCTATAAATTTTATATATTATTCTTAAATACAGTAAACATTTTATTATTATTATTATTATTGGAAAGCAAAAATTTGTAATTATTCTTACAATAATTATAATGAAAAATACAATTTTATATTTAATATAAAATAATATAAACTAAACTAAGCTGACTAAAAATAAAAAAACAAGGCAGAATTTCCTCTAAATTGCACTTGTAAAATACTTGCAAGCTTAATACAGACTTCAGAAAAGTCCTGTGAGATGATTGAAAGAACCACTATCACAGCTGCATTAATGCCTATTGTGTGTTGCAAAAATCTGTACATTAATTAAAGAAGCAAACCTCTGTTTATCAAGAGCATTTAGGCACTTCAGCCAAGACTCCTCTAGGGAAATCAAGATGGTAATTAGGAGGTAAAGATCAGAGTTCTTGAGGAATAGTACAGCCACAATATTTCCACTGCAACATACAGTACAGAGTGACTCTAAAGACCTGCATCAATAAACACAACATAAACATGTGATTGATTCATACTCAGTAGTTCTAAACTATATCGTGTACTGCCTCTTGAGACAAGTATTCATGAATCAGAGTTATACTTCACTATGAGTAAGGCATTGCAGTGTATTTTCAAAGAATTGCATAGTGTTCCCAATCTTTTTGTCTTCCTAACCCAAATATCTCCACAGGGCCATCAGTAAGGCTCATGTTCCAAACTCAAATCCAAAATGTGTTCTTTTAACCCTTAATATATGAATTTTATTAAAATGGCCAGACAATATTATATTTATAAACAAAGAAAGTTATACATGAAAACACTATATACTGTATATTAAAATACTGTTTCACACTATAAGTACTTCAAAAGTGTATTCATCAAACTAATTTCTAAATTATACCATTGTTTCGGTTTGTAGTGAAAATTAATATGCATTACCTTTGATCAGCTAAACCTCATTAAGGGTGAAATGCATTATATTCTGTAATAAATGATGGATTTATGATATACCTCAACAATACCAGGGTCTTTACATTCTTCCAGAGAGATGAGGATTAAATTGGAATCTCACCCCATTGTCCATTTTTCTGTTTGCAGCAAACAGAGGCAAATGAGAGATTTGTGAGAGGGGTGAGGACAATAATCAGTCTCTGTGCGGCTGACATGTTTGAGTTAATTTAATTTCACCGGGCTGCTCCTCCTGTTCGACCCAGTGATCATTTTTTACTCCACCCCGATTCATTCACAGCTGGGGTATTAATCAGGCTCAAGTCAGGATTTACCGGAGATATGTCTAAGCTCACTGTAGACACCAGGAATACAAGAAAACAAAGAAGCTATTTGATCACGGGAACAAGACTAAAAAGTCCAAAAAGTCTTTAATTGAGATGCTCACTGTTTTTGTGCCTTTCTCTTCCTGTCTTCTTTTCAGGCTTTAAAATTATTTCAAAATGACACACTGCTATAGGCAAATATGTCTTAATTTTAGTTTAGGTCCACTGTAGTTTTTTTCTGTTTGTTTGTGTGTGTGTGTGTGTGTGTGTGTGTGTACACTGGCTGTTGTCAGACTCCTTGTGCAAACAAAAATATATATACAAAAATGTTGTAAAATTAGTTTTCATTTTAATTTTTGTGGAAAAATTTTGCTTTGTGTTTTGTCATTTTTACTTTTTTTGGTAACACTTTAGGGACCGGTTCTCACTTTTAAACGTTCACCCAAACATGAAAATTCTGTCATTAATTACTCACCCTCATGTCGAAGAAGGAGAAGAATTGTTGAATACAGTCATTATTTTTGTTTTCTTTGCACACAAAAAGTATTCTCGTAGCTTCATAATATTATGGTTGAACCACTGATGTCACATGGACTATTTTATTACGTTTCTGTGCCTTGATCGTGGTAGTACCCTTGCTGTCTATGGAGGGTCAGAAAGCTCTCAGATTTCATCAAAAATATCTTAATTTGTGTTCCGAAGATGAACAAAAGTCTTATGAGTTTGGAACAACATGAGGGTGAATAATTAATAATAGAATTTTCATTTTTGGGTGAACTAAACCTTTAACTTGCTTATTAGCATGTGTATTACTAGCATATTGGCTGTTTATTAGTACTTAACCACACTGAGGGTTGGCAACATCATGATCATCTTGATTAACATGTTTTATTTATTCATGGTATTTTCATTTCATTATAGTACGCAACTCTGGGGCATATTTAATCATGCTCTATAAGCAATGGTGTATTAAAAATGAATAATATTGTGAAAGCACTCAAACGGATATTAGGAAAAAAAAAAAACCTAGGCCCACAAATGTCAAAACAACTATTTTCAAAAATTAATGTTGTACTTCAACAGTGTTGATGGAGTTTACATGAGTTGCTCTTGTATTGACTTGAAAAACTGCATTGCAGGTATTTCTTTACTTACCTCTAAAGTAAAGAAATACTTTAGATTACTAAAAATTACTTTATTACTTCTAAACTAAAATCTAAAACAAGACATGCAATGTACAATTGATTTTACATGTTTTTTTTAGAAAGAGTAAATAATGGATTTGGCTGTATTTGCTGTTGTTTTTAAAAACTCAAAACAGTTGTTGCACCACGAGACCAAGAATTGTCAGACCTTTGATATGATTGACAGCCAGTGTTTCACATTATATTACCTGCCAAAATACAAACACCACAACTGCATAACCTCATGATTGAGACTTTTATAATGGGGCCATATAAATAAAAAAGAGAAAAACGTAAACAATTCAGCTATTCAAAACCATAATTAGGCCACCTACTAACATCTACATTTGGCCAGCAGGTATAATTGAGTTGGGTTTCAATGCTCCTTTCAGAGCAGCATGTTCGTACACTGATTTCTCATTTGTTTACTAAACATTTTCTCTTTTTTTCCACATTCCTTTTAGGAAAAAAAATGAAAATAGCTTGTTCAAATGGGAGTTGCATAGTGAGGTGAAGAATAACCCTCAGCATATTGCAGAATAATTGCCTTTTTCTTTCATTACATTTTCTAAGAGCACATCCATTTCCAGTTTAATGGAGCTCAAACAATCCTCTACCTGTGAGCCTATATTCCTCCCAGCAAGATTGCTTGTCCTTTTTGCCTGGCAACCATGTTCACTCGTGTTGTGGTGGCATTTGTTCCTCAAACTACATCATTCCAGATGAGTGGGACTATTGAACAGCAGGAGGGAGACTCTATGAAATGGAAAGTGCCAAAAGGCATAACTGAAACGGGAAATCTTAACTGGCAAACAAGAAGAGTTCCCATCTCATCTCGATGTTGAGGGCATGGGTGGGTATATATTATTGTCATTGTTGTTTTATTCATTCAGTCGTGTCCAACGCTTGGTGATTTTATGTATAAAGTTCTTCCAGTTGACTCAGTCATTAAATACACCACTAGTGTACACCACTGAGCGTTCGTTTTGCAGCTGCCTGTAAGGTAATTCCTTAAAACTGCTTTACACCAAACGGCATAAATGTTCATGAATGGTGTGTGAGATTTGTCTTTCTCCACCCTGCTGAAAAGATCAGGGGCCTGTTCTTTGTATGCTGCTTTTTTATGTAACACATCAAGGATAATATGACGTACTGCAGATTGTATAACTGTGCTAATTCATCTCTAGATAATTAGGTTTTGATTATAGTATCTGGATTGAGGAACACACATTTTTAGGTTGAGTCTGAGATAAAGACACGTTACTGTGTTTATTGAAACAAGTACTTGAAACCATGATCACAAATGAAGCAATTGGTCAAGACCAATATAATGATAACCTTATGAAATAAAATATGTAAAAAAACCAAACAAAAAAAAAACCTCTACCCCAAAACTGCTCCAATTTTGGGGATTTTAATAATAATAATAATAATAATAATGTAATTTTCTTGGAAATAAGTTAGTATTTTATTTAGCAAGAATGTATTAAAGACATGTAATGTTCTTTTAACCTTTCTACTCATCAAAAAATAGCAAAACAATAGTAAGGCTAACGCAAAATATGACAATAATAAATGTTTATTGGGCATTAAATCAGCATATTAGACTGATTTTTGAAGTATCATGTGACACTAAAGACTGGAGTAATGACTGCTGAAAATTCAGATTGCATCTCCTGAATAAATTGCAGTTTAATTTTAAATATTAAAATTAACAATATTAAAAAAATAAAAACAATATTAAATATATATATATTTTTTTTCTTAAATATATACATACACACATAGATGACCAGTTTTAATATTGAACATCAACTCGATCAGCACTTAATAAGAGCTAACCAGCATAGCGTGGATAATGGTGCTGGTCTTTTCAGCAGGGAATATAATGTGTTGTTCTATCTTTGACTCTAGTTTTGCAGCAGTTGCTGGTTTTGGATGCACAGTGCTGTACAGTCATAAGGTATTTCCCCAGTCTAAACCCTGGCATTTTCACTCCGGCTGCTCTGAGTCCTAGCCCAGCGCCCAGACTGTTTTAACATTACACCTAGAGCCTCATCAATCTTACAGTACTGTCTCACTGCATCTCTACTTACAGTAATGGAAATCATTAAAAAGGGATTCACAAGAAGATACAAGTGCTGTGCCTGTCATCGTATTTCTTCTCCGCTGTACACACAAACACACACTGAAATGTTTGTAGGGAAAATGTGGGAGTGTGTGTGTGTGTGGATGTGGGTCTACCCGGCTGGTTGGCAGTTTTAGAAACCGTCTGTGATCCAGTGTAGAGCTATTGAGCTGCCCTAGGGCCAGCGCTGATGATTTAGTGGCTGTGGTCGAAGGAGAGGGGGGAAGAGGGGGTTGGGGCAGAAAGGAGGGAGCAGAGGACAAATAGAGCAGGTGGGGGTGAGGCGTCCTATCGCCTCCCTGTGGCCAGCCTGTCCTTATGAAAGTGGATGACTGAGGTAATAGACTTTGACTGCTGCTATCGGTCATAGAGTTAATAGCTAGATCCTGGGGAAAGATACTTTGCGCTTGGCGTTGGTATCATAGCTCCAGAGAGCATGAAAACTGCCAGAAAGCAATACATACTGCATGTTTTTATGTTTTTTCTTTTACTTGCTATGGTCCCATTGGGAAAACCACAGACCCTCTAGGGTTTGAACTCACAAGTCTCCAGCTGTCAGGGTTCCCATACATTTTAATCAACGAATTTCCATGATTTTTTAAGCGGTTCGTGATGGATAAGGATGTTTAATAATCATTTTATAGAGACTGCACTCACACAGAGCAATTTCTAGCCTATTAAATATTTTAGAGCTCAGCAAAAATAGAAAAATGTATGTTCATTATAGAGATTTCCATAACCTTCACTTAGCTTGTTAAGAATTTTAATAATTTCCAGGCCTAGAAATGTCAATTCTCTAATTCTTTGATATTTCGTAGCTACTGGTATTTTTCTCTAAGCATCATTCAAATAAGAGATATTTACTTAAGAGGAAAAATTGTGCAAGATAATTTAATTATCTTCCATTTAATTTAATATATACAATGAATGTTTTTTGTTTGTTTGTTTGTTTTTTTACCCTACCTTACTTTTTTTATAAAAAATAAAAAGTATATATATATATATATATATCTTGTTTTAATTGTTATTATTCTTATTTTAAGCATCAAACTCATTAAAGTTTAAGAGATGTATGCTTAGAACAAAAAAAAAAAACAGTTGTTGTAAATAATGTTGATTTAAGATCTATTTTCTATGGAAGCCCATTTCCACCACAAAATAAAAAAGGTAATTGTGACTCAATTGTGAATTTATATCTCACAATTCTCAGAATTATGAATTTATACGTTTATAGTAAAAATGTACTCTTTGGCAGAAACAGGCTTCCATCATTCTCTATAAACAGGTCTCAATATCTTAATACATATTGATTTTGTTTAAATGATTTTCCAAAATTGATACTCAAAGCAAGATAAAGAATGCTGATAAAAAAATGCAGTGTGACTGTGGGAACCCTATGCCATTACATTTCCATTGCAATCCGGTAACCTCGACCTTGAACGTGCACTCAATACTTGTGGCTGAACCTTGCTGCTAAACTCACATGGCTTATTCACCTGCTCAGGTACCTGTCAACCTCTCAATACATTGACCTTGAAGCAAAAGTCACCCATCTTTCACTTGCAAATTGATATTTAAAATGAACTAGAACGTACATCTCATAAACCATATTTAGAAAGGCATGAGATGTCATTCCATCTAGTCTTGGACGTCCCCTGTGGCGATGGATCTATTACTATGGACCAGTGGGTTATAGAAAAATGTAAGATATTTAATTTACAAGTTGTGATGTCGTCTCCTCAGGTATTTAATACATACATAGAAAATCAAGAGTATCCATGGGAACCAGGATAAAATGAAGTCTAACACTGACATTTAAATTGAACAGAAGTCAGCTCCATAAAATAGAAACAAAAGATCAAAGGAACATAATTATGAAATTGGAACATGATTATGGAATTATTCCAGAACTGTATATGTCATTCAAATGAAGCATATTATGTTCATGTCAGAGTTTAACCTTTGAGGCCCACTGAAATTACATAATGCAAAAATATATGTTTAGCTTTTCTTATCAATCAGTCCTTAAATAAATATCTTAATAAATTGTATCATTTTTTTAATCTGTTTGTCCAGACAATGGAAGAAAGATAAACAACTTCCAGACAAAACAGTTAGAAAGAACTGTTAGACTGCATTCCCAGAATGACATTGTAAAAACTGTCAAACATATTTTTTTGAAGCACAAGCTACATTATGAGCACAAGCTGTAACACTGTTGTTGTGTTTGCTTTACTGACTACATTATATTAACTAACCACATCACATATTATCTTATAACAGCATATTATTGACATTTTACTTTGACACTCATCTGTGGCTGATTTCCTGATGGTAACATTGAAACAAGCATTTTCTGTAAAGCTGCTTTGTGTATTGTGAAAAGCACAATATGAACTTTCTCCAGTTCTCTATAGCTTCTTGACATCTGTAAGTTTGTCACGTTATATAATAATGTAATGTACCATTTAGCAGATTCTCTCCAAGGTTCTCAACTTTGAAGAACAGTACTATGATCTCAGTAACTCCCTCAACCCCATTCGCCTGTATCTTAAGACAGAATCTCCTTCAGGTATAAACTCAGATCACAAGCCTTTTCTACCTTTCAGTGGCTTTCTTTAGTTTTCCCTATGGTAAAATTACTTACAAAGTGTTTGTCTTTGGTAAGACAACCGAGGGAGCTTGTGTCAAAATCAATTAGCCTTCTGTTAAGTTAAACCTGGTTCACTGCACAACGGTTCAAAATTAATTACGACTGATTCCGTGCCATACTGACAGTGTCCACAAGTGCACAACTCAAGCTGCGGTGGGTGATAAAGCATCACTAATGCTGTGTTAGTAAAGTACTGCAGTTCAGAGAGTACTCAATCAAAATTCAGTCTTAATTAAAACCACATAATGCATGCTATGTTGATCACAATAGTGTACTTATTTGTATTACTCAGCTTTGTCTTTGTGCTAAATGTTGAGTAGGCTATAAACGAACTACACCACTGTCACATGACCAATAAGCTCCCTCTTTCAGTCTTTATTTAAAAACATTTTTCCTGAGAGTTAGAATATCTTGCAAGAGTGTGATTATAAACGCAACAAGGCTGTAATGGGGTGTGCAAACCAAAAGCGAATTTAATTATTTGCGCGAGTAGATTACATACAAAGTCAATGCAAAGACGGAATAGATGCGAATTCGCATCAGGCGACGTGAATTGGCTGGCACGTTTGCCGCGAATGCGCGATATTCGCCTCAATCACGTCTTCCGCACAAGTTCAGAAATTTTTAACTCAAGCTGAAAATTTGCATGACGCATTGTCGCACAAGCCAATCAGAGAAGAGCTTGTTGACACATCCGGTTGTATCAGAAAACAGTTTTTATAGTTTTTATGTTTTTATTTGCGTGAGTGACGTGAAAAACATTCTGCGTGTAATCTAGAGTGAGTAGCGCAATGCAAATATTTGCTTCAATTTTGGTGTGCGCACACCGTAAAAGTGGAATAGTGAGTAAATTAGTCTTTCTGTCCCTGAATTTGAATGTCCTCGACAACATCTGACGTGCCATTTAGCTACTTGTTAGGAATGCCTTTAAGACAAATAGAAACTTTAAAAAAAAATCACAGAGTATTACTGATGTATTTTATGTTGTAGTATAAAACGTGAGCATATCTTGTGCTTGTGTTAACCAGATGCCTTTTTCAGGCATTTAACCAAAATCTATTCAAAAAATCGGAAGTGCTAAAGTGCTAAAACTCATTTCTGGGTTTTGGCTTACAAATATACATCACCCATGAAGCAAATTTGTCTCATTGTAAGTCATTTGAAAATAATAATTTTCAGGCCTGAAAAAAGGAATAGAAATTTTGATAATGAACATGAATATTAATAGGCTATACATTGATCTTTGTGACTGTTAAATGCTTCTTAAAAATCCTTATCCATCATAAGTCACTTGAAAAGTCTTGGAAAAATCATGGAATTTCTTAATGTCTGTCTGGATAGAAGGAGAGAGAAGATGCTGTTCTATACATTCTGGGAGCCAAAAAAAACCCATCTTTCTTCATTGATGGCCAATGTATTCATGAAAATATCTGCACAAAACTTAAAATTCACATGTTCTTCCATCGCTGAGATGAATGGGAATGCTAACAGATAGCTTTCACTTGACTGAGTAGTTATGTGATGCCATTTGGAGATATTTAGACCAGCTTGTTCTGTATGCAAACATCACACTCCCTTGTGTTTAAATTCAAGGTATGCATGATAAACCGCAGACAGGAAGAGAACAGAGCTTGCATAACCTTACATAGCAACAGGGAGCTTTTCACCAGTACCATTGAACTGTTCACATTCATCCTACAGAGGATACGCAGCCTTGAAACACTGGAGCCTTTAAATGAAATCTAATACTATGCCCATATCAGGTCATGCCTCTGTACTGCTTTTCCACCTCACCGTTGCACACATACTGCACAAAGCAATTACTCTTTGTCAACTATCTAATCTATTGTTATGATGTTGGTGGAGAATCGAATGAATTCGGCTCTCAGGACCCAAAGGTAAACAGTACACTTCCCTTTTACGCCAGCACAGAGTGTTCTCATGCTTATTTAGGCTTAGCCGATACAATGATGGATGGATGAATGGATGGATGGCTGTAAAGACGGCTACATGGAGAGTGAGAAATACAAATAATGAGTGAAACGTGACAAATGTGCACATATTCTTTTCAGCACTATGTTCAAACAAAGACGTTTATCGTAAAGCAACTCCTCCGGGCAGCTTGTTTCTACGCAGGTAACATATTTGAATTCAGCAATCAAATCTGATCAAATCATGGAAAGTGTTCAGATTTCTCCCATTAGTTTTTCTACAAGTGGTCCATTTCCTCCCTTTTATAATGTCTCTGGTTTAGATTCACCCCTGTGCATAATGCTGCACCTGACTGCATTTTCAGCATGTTTCACTTGCTTTGCCCTGCTGGGAAATGTGCCTATGAAGTCATGGCAAAAAATAAGATTTATAAAATACATTCAGCAGAAAATCAGCTGCTGTAAAGATAACACTCAGCTACTAAGTTCTTAAGTGGGACAACAAAACTGTTTATTCAAATAATTCCAAACCGACATGGGGAATCTACAGATAAACACCCTGAACCTATAAGATTGGATTCATGTGAACTACTATGAAAACATGTAGTTGTTGTACCTAAAATGACCCTTCAATGGTGTCACCTAATGTAGTCAACTCAAATTAAACAATTTTTTACTGTTCAGAGGTTTGGGGTCAATCATTATTTTAAAGAAATTAATATTTTTATTCAGCAAGGATGCATTCAATCGATCAAAATAACACGTACGCACTTATTTAAAAAAATGCTGTTCTTTAGATCTCACCCTTCATAAAACTGTCCTGAAAAAAAAGTATCACCGTTTCCAGAAAACGTTTTCAACCCTGATAATAATAAGAAATTAAGAAAATTAGATTTTTTTTTAATCAAACAAATGCAGTCTTGGTGAGCATAAGAGACTTCATTCAAAAAATAACAAAAATATATTTAGAATTTTATATTATATCTTTTTATATTTTTATTCATTTTAGAAATAAAAAATAAATAAAATTAAACAATTTAATTGTGCAGTGTTACCAGATGAAATACATTTACTGTAGGTTACTTTACAAACATTTTTCTTTGTAATGATGTAATATTCTCATATCCCCATCCAAAAGATTTAGCTTAGATTTATATTGCAAGCTTGCATTGGGATATGATCTCTGATGTAATTGAATAGGACAAGAACAGTGCACAACAAGACATTAAGGGTTGCATCTTCATCTCATAAACAATCTATAACAGCATCTTGTTAACAGTATTGAGGGAGTAAAGCCAATAAGCTTGGAACGCTCTGCTCACATGGGGGAGGGTACTGTATGCACGACTGCTCAAAAGGAGGTCAATCAATCGGTTTGACTCCGCACGGTTCAGTTTGCATCTGCATGATCAGTGCAGACATAAAGAATATTCCATAACCACAGGGCACATGAGCTATACTACCAAAACAGAATGACTCTTTTTCAGTAAAAGTGCCGGTAACTGTATAACTACTCAGAGTGGCTGCAATGTTTCTTGAAATGCAGCTTTAGATCAAATGCAATAGATCAATTGGTGGCATTGCATTTCACATAACCAGAGGGAACTGCACATTGTGCGTTCATCACAGTGAATGTGTGCTCAGCTAACTGTGAGTTGAGTCAGACTGCTACATCCTGGCATTGAATGACTCCTCTGTTCAGGCCCAAAATGATTTCCAAGCAGTCTTACTGCAGTGCTTTCTAATGTATGGATAGTTTGACAGAGGACAAAAAAATATATATGTGAAATCATAATATATTCATGAAAAAATGCATCAGTGAGAATATTGGAAACACTCTCGTGGATCAAAATCTAGCTTGACTACAAATCAGAAATTACATTCCAGCATAAAAAGTAATTTTGAGTGAATATCAAAACTAAAAAAAGGATGCAAACTGGATTGTGTTTGCTTTAGAACTGAATAACGAGCAGCAAGGCAGCATCACATTGAGGTGTTTAGCTAAAGCTGATCAAGTCATATTCAGCTCATGCAAACATGACACCACAATGCTGCGTCCTCACCCTCCTCCCATGCCGCCTGCGCTGCATTACTTCTGGCTGTTACCCCAGCGAGGAGTAATGTCAGTACACAAGGACAGTTTTCTCTCATTCATGGGCCTGACAGCACTACCAGCTAATGCACATCCCATCCACTGCCACTGGACTCTACTTTTCTCAAATTGCACTGTATATATGAATAGTGATGTGCTTTGCAGACTCTGCACAAATATATATATATATATATATATATATTTATACAGGAGTTGTAAAATTATTCTCATTATTCAAGATTCTGAGCTAGCTTTCTGAATCCACTGCTAGAGAAAGCACATTTGTGAAGTTACTAATGTCTCCACATGACAAGCAACCCCAGTCTCCCCTCTGTCACAGAGTGTGCAAAGCACAGTATATATATATCGATGTTGAAACATTTATGCTGATTAATAATTTTGTGTAATATATATATATATATATATATATATATATACACATATACATACATATATACATACTGTATTATAAATAACAATATAATATATAACTATATAATATTTTATATGTATGGAGGGCCGCATGCTCAAAATTAAATTGTTAAATAAATGTTGAATATATAAATAAATAGTTAAATACATAATTAAATAATAAAATGCATAAACATTTATTTGTTTAAAGTTGGAAATGTTCAGTTCAGTAGCTTTGATGTAGGCAAGACTTGTGTCTGTACAGAAAATGACCATAAAATAAATCTACTCTGAGAAATATTCATGTGTGACTACTAGCCTCAATCTCCCCTATACTGCCTTTCTGGGATCAATCATGTGTATCTACCAGACTATTTATCCATGGATCTGTTATCCCACAGAGCTCTTACCTTCAGTCAGGCCTATGTTGATGCTCCAGTAACTCTGCAGACACTGCATTTCCTTCTTCATTCCCCTCTTGCAGCGGCAGTCGAACAGAGCCATCTCATGCAACACTTCCAGGGCTACCTGGCAATCCCTATTGGCCAACATGGTGTTCCTGTCCTTGCCTGCCAGACACTGCCTCATGATCCTGAAGCGATGGCTGCACTTTTGGTCCTGGTTACACTTCTCGGTGGCTCTTAAACAGTCCATTGACTCTTGCTGCCCAGACTCAGATAGAGCGGAAGAGCCAGACATGGAGAACACAAGCTCATCTATGAAGGAGGGTGGAGAGGAGTGGAGGTTCAGGTATTTATTTATTTATTTTTACATACTGTATGGACTGATGCCCCACTAACACTAGTCTTCAACAGAATAACAGGATAAAAGTTTAACAAATCGTTATCTCTGACAAATGAATCTATAAAGACATCAGTGACTGCATCCACTCATTTTGTCATTATAAAATATTATTTTAGTCGATGACTAATACAGCCAAAGAGTGCAATTTAAAGACCATCAAGCCAGTGGCAATGACCAGATGACTGTGAAACCATTTTAATGACTCACAAGGATCACTTGACAGCTCAGAATGGTGTCAAAGTATGAAAACCATGCCTCGAAGAGTAAAATATCATATGCATCACACAAAAGACTTCTAATTAGCATGACATGAGTCACCAGTAAATAACAGTCTTTTTTAGTATTTTTTAAAAATGGATTTAATTAGCAACTGGCAAATGCTCTTTATACTTAAATCATATTAATGCTTTATTCTTGCTTTTTTCACAATATTAACCTTTTACACTTCTTTCTATGTGTTTGAGTGCAACAGACATTTTTCTTTACATGTATGCAAATGTATTTTTTGGTCATGGGGTCATTATAACAGAGGTGCAACCCACCAGTGACACCTACAGGTGTAAATACATCAGCATACTTACCAATCGCTTTTTTATTTTTTCCTAAAACTGTTCAGAGCACATCAGAACCAGAATGAAAGATTGAGACACACCCTTGGACAACGAATCACTGGCGAATGCTTTGCATATTTTTTTCAGAAATAAAAACACTGAGAAATACTGCAAGATGCTCTAAGAATGCAAATGTGAAAAGACGAAAATCTGGAAAGTAGTTAGATACCACTTTACATTATATTTTATTATAGATATTAATATTACCTATTGTAGTAAGGAAATTTCACATCATTTATATAATTACACTGCAACGTTAAAATTAATTTAAAGCATAACTGGCGGTTGAATATCTAGGCTATATCAGAATGTCTGGTTAATATGTTCTGCAGACTCTTTAAATATTCAGCTTAAGTTTCATCATATGGTGCGCAGAAAGGATCAAGTCTTGTCAGCGTGCAATGGCCAGTGATAAATCTACAAAGTGACCTTGATAAATCTCACCTTTATTGAAACATTTTCTATACGGTGATTCATTTTCTATGCACTGACTCTTAATGAATGGGATTTGAACTATAGGATACTAATTACATAACAATTAGCCGTCATGTAGGTTAAACGGTAAAATAAGATCAGTTACCTTCATTCAGAAGAAATGAAACGCAGCTCATGTTACTTGCATTACATAATTACCATAAATTTAAATATGCGAGTTTCATGAAGTGACAAGTTCATATGTCTTCAATTCCCAAATGAAAACGTAAAATGTAATGAATGAATATCGTTGTTTTTCTGCTCGTTTTCGAACTTGACCTCACCTTAATTTCACATAACTTCATAAACTATCATGGTATCAAATATATAATGTAATTCCCTAATTTCATTATCGTAGTCACTGGAGGAAAGTAGCCTACATTTAAATAAAATTAACCTAAGGATTAGATTCAATTAAATAGCATGAGGAGATTTTGCTTTCAGTTCGTCTGAAAAAGGCTGTGAATATAAACAAAAACTTACCTAAAAAGAGCAGAAAGCCGTAGATATAGATATACATGTTTCTGTTTCTGATAGAGAGTCCGCGTGCGTTAAAAGGTGCCGTTCCTGCTGTCATATGTTCCCTCCAAATGACTGTATTCTGCTTAGTCCTCTTAAAATACCGATGCTGCTCTAAACGCTCTATGACCTTAAAAATCCCAAATTGTGTCCAGCGTTTGTCGGACCATGATTATTTTCCCCGTCTAAATAATCCAAAACCTCATTTAAAGAGGGAAAGTTCTCTATTCCGCTCAGGAGGAGAACTAACCCCCAGGTTTATTCGTGGTGGTTTCGTGTGGACAGACGCATATTTCCCAATGCTGATGTTCTACTCTCTCAAAGGACGCAAAATTGAAACGTCTGGCTCACTATAGCAACGCTCCTCTATAGGATATTTCCGCTCCCGTTTATCTCCGAAATGAAATTCCCAAGCAACGGCAGTAAGAAACTTCAGACGGCGGAGCTCTGCGGACAGACTTCTGTCTCTGACGGAGGCAGTGCGCTCCTGAGAAGCGAGGCTAGCGAGCGCACGTGCCCCCGTTACGAGCTCCAGCCCACATGTTAAATGAGCCGGCGACGGATGAGTTAATCAAAGCGCGAACAAAAAAAGGAGTCGAGCTGACTCAACACACTATGGCTAATTACTAAGTTTTAGGGCAAAGGAGAAATGCAACTTACTTTTGACAAGAGGTCAGTAACTGCTCTTGTAATTGTGTAACTGCTACACAAATTGAAGGATACCTAACTGTGAGCATTCAAGAAGCATTCATGGTCTGTGTGCCTGGCTAGACTGATATGTGGCTGGTTTTAAAAGGGGTTTGGGGCAATTTTCAGCTCCTTAGGAACAGATACTTGTCATGGGTTTGAAGATTCACAGGTCTCTAGAGAGAAGTCATATCATTATCATCATCACCACAAGTTAATGCATGTAATCATCTGATATAATTAGTCACACAGTGTGGGAAAACATCATAATTGGGCTATTTGCAAGTCTGATGTAAATATTACTGGGAGACGAGAACCTGACGTCATGTAAAATGTGCCTTCATTTCTAGAAACAGTTGTTCATTGGATCTGGTTACACGGATTTCACAAGTCAGTGAACCCTGGCCAAAGACAAGAGTATAGTTTGTTATTCTTTGTATGACTTGGCAGTGTTTGGTTAAACTAAGGAGTCAAGGTTTCACTGCTTAGCATGGCCCTATTAGTAGATAATAAATAATCTTTAATAATGTGACATGGACATTTATTATATTTATTTTTGGAAATAATTCATTTAGAACATTCTTGGTGCCATCAACCAATCACAACTGTTATGCCGGCACTATGCTGTATCTCTAGATGCATTTGTCAGGTAGCATTTACTGTGTGGTTCAGATGATGGGCCAGATTTTTTGGCTCAAAAAAAAAAAAAATTTTGTCAGTAATGAGTACCTAGAAAAGATGCCATATTTCAAACTGCATACTGTACACCTGGAGGGCCATGGACCAGCTGAGCTGGTGCCATTGAGATAAATGGGAGTGTTAATGGATGGCTTTCAACAGGTATTACTGACCTCCTTGAGTTCTAAGTCACTTATTTCTACCGATTCTTTCTATGACATTTAAGTTAGGTAAACAAAGATGAAAGAGGTGAGAGTAGAGGAGAAAAGTCAGTTAGTTTTAGTCTAAGAGATATGTGACACCATTATCCAATTTTATTGGACCAATAAACAATACAGTGCAAATCTTTATACCTTTATTGTCTTTCATAAAAATTTTTAAAATAAATTGATTCTAGTGATTAGACAAGTTTGAAATGTGAACTAGAGCAATGTTTTAGTGTTGCCGAGTAAAAACCATAGTGTGCTGTTTCTATATGAGAGTGTGTGCTCAGATTAACCTCTCCAGCAGCAGGCAGCATATGCGGTGTACTGTTAAAGTTATCGTTCATTGCCTGTTCAATTACTCCCATCACAGAGAGGAGAAGTTCATGAGAACAAACATTGGCTGAAGGATTAGATAATAATGCTAAAATACCCTCTTTAGGTCCTAAAATTTCATAAGATAAAATGAAATTTCCCAGTGTTGTGGGAGGAAAGGCTGTTCATCAAAGGCTGTATAGATCACTTGGCATAATAGTCTCACTGTATGTCACTGGCTGAACACATTCCAGACCGCTCATTAATCACAGTGCAGCTCTATTGAAAGACAAGACAACGGCCTGGTGAAAAATGACCCGACTATAAGTTGATGATGAAGACATGTACATGTTGCTGTCAAGCCCCTTTTTCTAATACTCGAGTTGTCTTCTGAGTTCAGTCGCAAAAGTGCCATGGGTTCAGTCTGACTGATGGGCCGGCTGTCACTCTGGGATTTTGCTCTTTTCACAGCCTCTAGCAATGAGAAGCTAAAGCTGGCATGGCCGGTTCTGGGTTTGGACCTGCTGCATCATCGTTCATCTGGTTTTTGATGTTAATTACTGTCTCTTTTCAATCCCTCTGGTGTCTAATCTGTCAGGCTAGCAGTGTCCTTGGTTAGGCCAATGTCCTTCATTTCAGCATGGTAAGAATCCCACCGATTTGGTGCCATTAAGTGTCTGGTGAGCCACCGAGCCAAATTTAGACCACGCCAGCAGACTCACAAGGGGATTACACACCGCCAAGAGGGAAAGTAGATGTTATTTGATGTTGCAGAAAACACCTTCTGGCTGTATTGCAGTATTTGTGGGGAATCCGTTTTATTATATTTCTGTGGTGCGTTTTTGGGTGCGAATGGACTTTCAGCTTAATGGCAAAACTTGTTTATAAGCAAGCACGCTCAGTGAGAATTTCCCAAAATGTAGTCGGTGCACTGGGAATAATCTGTTGTATATTAATGTTGGAACAGCTGCTAGCAGGCCAGAAACGTTAGCGATGCTAGCGGCATCCCAGTCAGTGGGTTAGTTTAATCTGCAGATAAGTAGGAATGTTTTCAAAATGCCTTTGGTTTGGATATCAAATCTGTGTTACACAAGCTTTTGAAAGCAGATAAAAATAGAGAGCATGTAAACAGACACCCGTATTCCTATGTGTATCATATTTCTTAGAAATATAATCATGTCTAAGCTGTAGACCTGCCATAATCCCAAAGTCATTTGTAGAGGGCTTGTCAACTATCCATATATGGGTCAATGACGTCCAAAAAGAAGACAAAAAAGTAATTTAAAAAATCTAGTTTAAAACAAGTTCCAAGTTGATAGAAGTGTACAATTTGTAGTCATGTTGGAATCATGTGTTGTTGTTGCTTTTTTAAATGCTTTTATACCATTTTCAAGAAAAAAATAAAATAAATTAATGCCTTCAAAAATAGCATGTAGTGTAACCAAGTAAAAAAAGTAAAATAGTTCCTGTATACTTTGAAAACATGTACAGTACTTCAAGATTTTTCTTGAAAAAAAGAACTTTACACCATTACAAAAGATTTCTATTTATATGCATTTTTTCAACTTTCTATTCATCAGAGAACCTTGAAAATGTATTTTCATGGTTTCCTCAATAATATGAAGCAGCACAATGGTTTATAACATTGATAATAATAAGTAATATTTCCTGAGCAGCAAATCATCATATTAGAATGATTTCTGAAGGATCATGTGACACTGAAGACTGGAGTAATGATGCTGAAAATTCTGCTTTGCCATCACATGAATTGCATTTTAAAATATATCAAAATAACACATTTTAAACTGTAGTGTATTCTAATTTTAAATTGTAATGTAGTTTTGATCATATAAACACAGCCTCGGTGAGCACAAGATAATTAAAACAATAATAATAATAATCTTACCAACCCCAAACTTTTGAATGGTAAAGTAGAAATAATCTAAACCATTATTTTCAAATGTTGTAAAAATCTTCAAAGAAAAAAAGTGTTTCTTGTGTCCTGAATTATTAATTCAGAAATATAATGTTTGATGAGTCATGCCACATGACATTTTACAACCTAAACTAACATTTCCTTGTCAAATTACTGTATAGTATCTGATATTTTATGAGACGCCCAGTCAGTGGTCAATCTGCAGGGGTCCATTCAGTGATGTCTTTTATAATAATAATAAAAGAGTATGCCAAACTACTTAAACTTTTCTTGAAGAAATTATTTAAGACAGAACAAAAAAATGACTTGCGCCATAAGCTAATCTTATGTTTCACTGCATAGCATTTTTCTGACTCCAGAATGAAGCCCTCTTAACCAGTCCTGCACCAGACCAATATAATCATTTTGTAATTTCATAAAGGCAAAATGCAATCAGGTTCTCTTAAATAAGAGGAATTCGATTTGGCAGGAGACCATGATGGTGGATTAAACCAGGTTCTGCTACTGTAAATGATCTAACGTGAACATCAGGCAGCATTGTAACTAGAGAAGAGAGAGCATATGTCCTCAAGCTGTGTTAAGCTTGTTCAGAGAGAGATCCGGGTTTAATGCTCATGGCTGTACTGGAGCAAAGGATAGAATTAGTCGAATATCCAAATGAGAAACCTCTCCTTATGCAACTATTTCTGAATTGTAATAACCTTGCACACTTCTCCCTAATTTAGAAGTGATGCTCTCACTTTTTTCCCCCAGAGGTTTAAACCTTAAGACTTCTTTTTAGAGTCACACGTAAACTACTGTAACACCCACTCTCTCTACTCGATGAATAAAGAACTGTGATCGTCTCTTGAACTGCCCTCCTCTGCAGGACCGCACACGGCCAGAGCCGATACAGACAAGGTCATGTCAGGTACACAGTTGCTGCTGTATGTGCTCCTACATGGAGGACCTCTGTGATCCTGCCTATCTCTCTTTGTGTATGTGGAAGGACTCTGATGAATTTCAATGTACAGTCTCTGACCTTCTTGTTATCTCTGGGAGTAAAATTAATGCACACAGTTCATTTGACAGCCAGAGGGAAAATGGAGAGCCACAAACATTGTTGTTTGATCTTAGATTTTCTCGAGTCAAATAGTTTCAGTTGTTACTAAAAAGCACACGGTGAACGCAGATCAGTGCTAGGTAGTAACTGACCGTATATAATCTGAATTGCGTATTCAGACAGAAAAAATAAAGTACTTGATATCAAAATATGCTGGCATATAAATTGCTAGTAAATTTCTCAAACAAAGACATGACACGGCAAGCAACACATTGAATTAAACATTACATTTTGAAGTAGAAAGACTGAAATAGTATTTTTAAGCGTTTTTGTAAATGTGAACAAAAAATTACAGTGTACATTTTAAAAGATTACAAATATTGTATATGCCTTATTTGATTACAAAGTCATTGTTTTTCGTATTAGTTAACAGAAATAACTTTTAATTTACTGATTGTGTTACTAAATGTTAAAAGAGTGAGTCAGAGCCTTAAATACATAAAATATATTTTTGTGATTCTTTTTTAAATTGTCTTCTATCCATTGAAAACAATTGTAATTTAATTAATTGAAACTTAATTATTTTAATGTTTAATAAATTGGTATTTAAAATAATATTTTAATCAAATCATGCAATTAAAAATTTCCAAATTGGAATATTGCAAATGAAATGAAATTACACTTTATTTAAGGAAGTATGATTCTGTGGGAATGTAATTAAAAGTGTACAGTAAAAACAACTGTCAATATAAAATACTTTATTCAAGACAAATATAACTCTGATTTGATATCACTGAATTACCCTGACTTCATTAAATTACACCAACAACAACAAAAAAAGATGTTTACGGGTCAGATGTATAAATAGTTACCTGTTATCAGTTTTACGGTGTAATTCTAGAGGATCTTTTGATTGTGTTTGCTTTGAAGTGAAAGATACTCACAACATGGTTTCATCGCCGTGTTGACAAATCACACTAGAATTGGGCTGGAATGCAGGTGTTGTTATTTGTGTTTTACCTGCAGAGAAGGTTTGATCTCTGAAGTAGTACAACAAAAATTCAGTCATCACATATACAGGGTACGAGATGCTTTGCAGCTTGTGTTACTTTGATCCACTGAACCGCCCAGACCTTGAATCTAAATAATCCTTTATACACATGTCAAGAAGAGTAAAATGTTTTTATTCAGAGATTAACAGACACAACATGTGAAATGTTGAACTGGGAACAAAGAGAAGCTAAAATTAAACAAGAAAAAAATTAAATAAATCATGTATAACAATGTCTCTAAATTTAAGCAGGTGTGTTCAGCTAAACCCAACATCCTGATCAGAAGCTACAGGGATAAACACATTCAGATGTTTGTTAATATAATATCAAAACTATGCAAGCTGTAGTCAAACCATCTGACAGAATGTAGTAGAGCAGAATTGCTGTCTTGCCTCTTTTTTATTTATTCATTTTTTTGAAGTGCACATTTTATACATATCGCACCTTCACAGGTGTTCGCTGTCTATATTCTGTCTGCCGCAGTTTACACAGTCTGTCTGTGACTCACAGCCTCTTCCCTGGTTGAATCCACATCATGGCATAAACCGAATAGACCATCTGAGGCACTCAGAGCGGCTCCCTACACAGATAATGATATCTTCTACTGTGCCTTTAGTTCAGTCCACATCAGCACAGTTCAAGTGCTCCAAATAGTTTGTGACAAGCATGAGTCCCCCTGAACAAAGACCATCACATACCACCCAATCCAAACCCTGTCAGTTTGCCTAATCTGTGCAGAAGCCCACACTGCCTTAAGTAGACACCTTAGGAAAACCAAACTGTTTTTGCCTGATTATATGACTATTCCAGTGTGGTCGGTGCTCTCATTTGTTCAGTAGCACCTGTGCTTTTATTGGTTTGATGTTTGGCACCAAAGCAGAGAACATATGTGATGGGTTACTGAATCAGACTGGCATGCAGGCATGATTTGGCTTTATATATACGCACACATGTGTGTGTCACCTTCTTCCTATTTAAGGGGCCATCAGGAGCAGTTAGACACATTTGGTGCATTTGGCAAGATAAGACAAACAAAGACTTAAAAATCATAGTAACTCATAATAAACATGTAAGATATGTTTGAATACTGGTAGAGTTTTAAATTAACTAGCAAGAAAAATCTGAAACTAAAACATACATGCAAATATTAGTGATCACCATGCATTTTTGTTACATGGAAAAGAGCAATTGTGAAGTAAAATGATCTGTGGAAGGTGCAACTTGATTTGGCTGACCAAATTTACACATTTGAATAGACATTTTAAACAAACATTTTATTTAATTATAATAATCTTTTTTTTTTTACTGTCACTATCAAATTTAAAAGTTACTCATTTACCTAAATGCAGTAGAAGTGAATTTAATTAGTGTGAATAAAGTGAAATCTAAAATTAAAATAAAGCAAAACAGATTTTGTGACTGTAAAATTTTTGTTCATCACAGGGTCACTGAAAAAATGTGCCTGTGGCGACATTTCAGCAAAATATCGAATTGCTTAGTGCACGTTTCGCAGCATTTTCAAAGTGATTTGTCAAGTGAGTGGTGTTAAAAGCATGTTCTGCTTTATCCAAAACAGATGAATGTGAATCTGACGTTTTATGGCTGTTGTATGCATCGTGGTAGTTCAGATATTAAATGTCCGGTGAGTGAAACTAAAAGATTGATTATCTATTGCGTTAAAAAGTAACACATCAACTACTCTAAACCACACCCTAAACCTAACTGATAAAGGAGATAAAAACACATTTGCTGAAGTAATCATCTAATTTTAGCTTGTGTCTATAAGCTTTTGAGCTCTTTATAATGACCTTTGTTTCACAGGACTCGTACCCGAGCGCTTCGCATCACAAGTGCTGTGCTATATCAGGTGAGCTACCAAGCAAGTTTACTATGTCAGAAAAGCCATACATATGAAGATGTGAAGCAAATGTCAAATTACTTAAAGAGTTTTGATGTAAAAATATATTGTTTAAAGAACCATGCACAAATAAATCTTTAGTAACTGATAATCTGTCCATTATAATTTTTCTGTGAAATGGAATAAAAGTAATTGGTGTTTTACTATCATTAGCATTCATTTCAGCTGGAAACTACAGTAAACTTTGTCTATAGTTAAGTTTTGGAGGTATGCAAAAATGTAGTCATAAGCATGTTTTCTGCTTGCAACACATCAGTCACGCTTGTCAGGAAAGTGAGTGAAACACACACACAAACACACATTTTTATCAAATGATATGTCATTAATAGCGGTTCACTTCCGCAATTTAGTACGATTGCGTTCACATCAACAGCGAACCGTACCGGACATGAACCGTACCCCAGACCACCCTTTTTAAGCGGACTCGGGTATGGTTCGCGAGTGCGAACCCGAGTTTGGAAGACAGCGTTAACATTATCTAAACGAACCGAACTCTGACGTCAATCGAACCCGGGTGCGCACCAAAAGTGCTAGTGTGAAAGCAACCTAAAATTCCACTTGGATCAAAAATCTGAGCAGGCACCCATCCTCTTGGTTCAAATGGACATGGTGATTTATAATAATAATGTGTTAATGTAAAGCCTATCTATGACAAGCAATACATTTCTCTATTCAAATGGTCCATGTAATCGTCATTTATTAACAACTCGACAAAAGTTCTAAAACAGGTACATAAATAGGCTTACGGGTTTAAAACCCCCAATATATCATGTGCAAACGTGCAATACTTTGCATCGGACTTAAATAGTAATTCAAAACAGTGACACAGGCCAGCTCCTAAAACAGAGACAGAAAGACACCCTCATTATTGTGCTAGCACATTCAAAATCATTTTTAAAACACCACACATCGAATACATTTAAATACAAAACAATGAGACAAACATACACTTCAACTGTATACATCACATACCTAGTACCTGCTACGACAACAGTTTTCCAACTGTGGTACAAACCATCATTGCCATCTGCACAAAACATTTTAATACACATAATTATACAAAATATCACACTTTTAAAAAGCATTACATCCAACATTGTCACATACCTATCAACAGCTACAACAACTGTTTTCCAAAGCTGGCACAAACCATCATTGCTGTCTGCACAAAATATTTTAAGGCACATGATTATACAAAATATCCTGCATTTTAAAAAAGTGTTACATCCAACACAACAAATAAAACTTATTTACCTCCAAGAAAGAAATCACAGCCACCCATCTGGCGTTCAGCATGCACGCCGCCATTACTCCAAAGCTAATGCCATGCCATTCATAAAGGATGTGAGGCTAGAGACTACCGTACTCACCCTACCAAAAAGGACTACCATAAATACTGTAGTGGTTGTAGCCATCACATTAAATAGGCCAAAACATAAATAAATACAGTGAGAACATACAGTGTCATGAGGAAAAGCACACAATTCCCTTGCTTGTATGATGGATGCTTAAGCTCAGGGCCTTTGTTCTAGGTCCAGCTACAGCCGTGCCAATGCCCCCAAATCTAGAGTTAAAAAAGCAGCCAGGGTCTAATTCTGTCCACAACCTCAGGTTACATTACAAACACACACACACACACACACACACACACACACACACACACACACTATGGTGAGTAAAAGCTCCAATGTATGAATAAAATAAGTGCAATTGGTCTACCATCTACAGGACGAATGACAGATACTGCTTTAACCAGGGTCACAGCTTCACATTTCAACAATACACTTGAAGGTTATGGTAGAACAGTGAACGTCTATGAATTTACAACCAATAGCAAATACAGCCTATTGCGCTGCAGAAAGCAGACATGTACTTTACTAAGTCAAGTCTTTTGTCAAGAGTCTCGAATCCTTTTAGTAATTGTTTTGAATGTCAGGGCTGTACGTGCACCATTCAGAAGTGAACTGAAAATGCCTTTAACGGAAATAGAATTAAAATCAAGTAAAATTCAAAGAAAGTAATCTACTGCAAATGGATCTATTCATTTATAGTTTTAATAGTTTTAATAAATCTATTAATTTATAGTTTTAACTATAAATGAATAGATTTTCAAGGCAATTTTTTGAAAGACTTTAAAAACCTGGAAGATAGTCCCTGACACACATTTTACTGACTATAAGTAATATAAAGTATAACTTTGCAAGTACATGACAACTTATTATGCTAACTCTAACCCTAACCCAGCAGTCTACTAATGAGAATTCACTGACATGTAGTTGCAAAATTAGTTATAATCAACAGAATGGACCATCAAAATAAAGTTTAACCTTTTAATTTTGTCAAAATTTGTGGACCTACAACTCCAGAACAGTCTTTGCTAGGATTGTCCACACCATATATCATATATCAAACCTCAGAGAACCAAGGTCAATTACATTTGACCTTACTTTATATGAGTACTTCCTGTAATGGCTACTACAGATACTTTATTAAATGTTTTCTATGTCACCAAATAAATAGAATTGTGGATTAGTCCTACCACAAGCACTACTTTATTCATCTCAAAAAACAAAAAGGGTTTGGTGATGTAGACATTCCTAGTTTTATCTGGATGAATCAGTTATAAAAATGCATGCATGGCTTATGTTGTCTCCATTTGCGGCGTCTCAGACAGCTGCATTAGTTTTATCTTCAGATTTATGTGTTTGTTCAGATGAACCTCAAATGACCCACTGTGTTATTGCTCATTCAGAGTGGCGACTGTTTTTAAATGTTTCAGCATGTTTGTGCTAAAAGCAGCCTACCTTTCCCATGCCATACCAGTTGATTTGCCTCTGTTAGAAATCCAGATATTATTGTTACAAGAGCATCACTATGATGAATGTTCGAGAGTGAGGACATGAAATGCAGTGTACAATTCAAGCTGGCAATTTGCCTTTCATGTTCTCCATTGCAATACATTGATCACTTTCTAACTGTATAAGAGAGTGTTAAAAAGGGTTATGTTTGCTATCACATTACCCACAGACATTATCTATGACCAAAAATTGCACTTCAGCAAATTCTGCTCTGCAGGCATGAGGACTTTCACCTGAAAAGTCTCAACAGTAAACAAAAGTCATCTATCTTCCCAAATGAGCCAGAGAGTGCATCTCCACAGCTATGATGTCCCTCATGCGGGAGAGAACACTTTCATTTTTCCAAGGCATCCTTGCTCTGAATTACATGTCACTTTAAATAGGTTGTTTGGCTGAGATGATGAGATGTTGGCTCAGGTGATAGAGAGAGAGAGAAAGAGAAAGTTTAGGGGGAAATAGGCAGCGCCAGCAGATGGTTGGGACTGTGTATAATGTCATATATTACTGGAACAAGCAGAAGGTCTGAGCTGATGCTATACTCCCAGATAAACTGACATTTGCTGTTTGGGTATGTGTGTGTTTGCATGTGCGCAATGGGACTAGAGTGTTATTATAGATCATGAGATGCATGAACAATGCAATGGGTAACCTGCTTCCCTCTGTGCAAGACCGTCAAACAAGTTTTAGTTATTTATTCATATGGTTTATCCCTTTTGTCCCTAAAAATGGGATTTGCCTTTATTTGTTGGTCTGAAGGGCCACTATCAGCCCTTTTTATTTATCTATCTATCTATCTATCTATCTATCTATCTATCTATCTATCTATCTATCTATCTATCTATCTATATAATTCATATAGCCTCAGTTCATCTTCTACTTTTATGGAATGTCTCCTAATGAGAAAACACAGTCACAGAGTAATATGACCGGATTTCTGAAATGAGAACTTGAGACATTTCTAGTTAGATTGTCAATATATCATTAAAATTTCTCACGTAGGCCTACTGTAAAAAATATCTTGCTCAATTTACGGTAAAAAACTGGCAGCTGATATATGCATAATTCACAGCTTAAAATAATAATAATAATAAAAATAAATTGTGACCATGTTTCAGGTATTACAGGATGGTATTTGGTGCCTGTATTTTTTTTTTTACAACTTATGATGCTATATTTTGTCAAGTGGCAATATACGATCTACTTGGACTACCAAAATCTGCTTTTTACCCTAAAATGTACTGATAACAACTACCATAACACAGGTGGCATAATAGAAAGCCATATGATAAATCAGGTTAATCACAAGTGGCCTGTCCAAACATCCTTTCCCATTGCTGCATGGGATATTAAAATGTACAGTGTGTTTACACTTCAGAATCTCAGTGGAAGTAGAAGGTCATCCAAGTACTTTTCACCTACTTTTTTTCTTGAATACAATGAATTCGGACAAACTACACTTTTCACATACTAATTTTTGTCCTACTACATAGTATGGAACAGCATTAGGGAAACAAACAACACTAAAATCATGCAATAAACATTAACTAACTCAAGTTTTTGACACATATTAGCTCTTCAATGTCAGGCCCAACATAAAGTAGTAAGATATTGTAAGTATAGGAATGATCTTAAAGATGTGTTGAGTGGGTGTTTTGCAAAGATTATTTTAATTTTTTTTTTTTTTTTTTTTTTATTCTGCTAGGTGAGACTAATAGCACAGAAACAGCATAGTTCACCTTTAAGCAATTAACAGGTTTTAACAGCTATTTTACAGTCCAATTATGTAAAAATCAACCTTTTACAATGTATGAATAAAAAAATAAAAAAAAATAAAAAATTCCAGATGGCCAGACCACTTTGATCATTATAAATGTATTGCTATAAGTGTAACAAACTATGGCATATCATATTGTGTCATACTACTGTAATTAAGGGTGCTTTCACACCTGGCCCTTTGTTTCGGAACCTGGCATGTTTCCCCCCTTAGTTCGGTTCGTTTGGGCATATGTGAACACGGCAATCGCGCTCGGATCCGCGACAAAACAATCGGTCCGAGATCGCCTGAACGAGGTGGTCTCGGCTCGATTGAAAACGAACTCTGGAGCGGTTCGGTTGTAGTGAGAAAGCAATTTGATCCAACGGACCAACGAACCAGGCTATATCACGCGGTATAATGGGTAATTACATAAGTTCCGTGAAAAGCAGTGGGTGAGCATGTCTTCGCCATTCAAAATCAAAGCGCGCCTTTTCACTTTATAATGCCGTCTTAATGCTCTTCGTATAGGTGCATTTTAACAATGTTTTGCCGACGAATCCTGGACTCCTGCTCAAAATGATAAATTAATAAATATATTGACAGCTACAAAAAACAAAAACAAAACAACAACAAGCAGCCCTCAAAGCTGTTGTCGTTCCATCCTGACGCGTGTGTGTATGTGTGAGAGAGAGAGAGTTTGTTTGCGTCTCTTTCCAAATGAATCATTAATTGTCATTCCAGCTCCGTGGAACTTTGACCAATGAGAGGACAGTTTACTCGCACGTGACAATTTTGGTCCGTTTAGAAACTTTGCCGTGTGAAAGCAAATGGCACCAAGAATAAAAAGCAACATTGTAATAATTTGAATCCCTGTTTCGGAATAAAGCAATCGATCTACAGGTGTGAAAACACCCTTACAGTCATTAGCAGACATTTAAGAACTTAAGAAGTCTGTTACTTTAGAATATCTGTGCAATCCATGAGCACTTTAAATTGTAATGCAACTAGACATATTAAATAACAATATAATAATATAATACTACTAGCAAGTATGTTCTCAAACGCAAAGCTAGCATTAATTATAAGACCAGCAATAAGATGACTGAAGTAGTGAGCAACCACCATCACTGTTCATCAAAACAAACTGCTGCTCAACCTTCCTTGCCACAAATATTATTAAACTTTGCAGGTTGTTTTGAATTCAAAGTAAAAACTGGAACATTTTCTAGGACAACTCCAGCCAGGCACAGGAATACATAACAAAATCTACTCATTTCTTTGAAATCATCCTTTTTCTTCCATTGTACAAGGAAATATATTTAGCTATGGAAGCCCATTTCCGCCACTGGAAGAAAAACAAAACAAAAACAAAAAAAAAACGTAATTGTGAAAGATAATCTTTCCAAGACAAAAAAAATGAAAGTTTTTGTCTTGCAATTCTGCATTTTTTTTTCTCAGAATTGCATGATACAAACTCACAATTCTGATATAAACTATAAACTCACAATTGTGAGAAAAAACCCCTGAGAATTGCAAGATTTAAACTCACAATTCTGATAAATTCTGTGTCTTTATTCGCCTCTGAATTAGACTTTAAACTGTAGCTCGCAATTGTTTATGTCTCACAATTATAAGAAAAAAAAGTCAGAATTGGGAGTTTATATCTCACAACTCTGAGGAAAAAAGATTGTGAGATAAAATTTGCAATGACCTTTTTTTCAATTTTAAATGGGCTTCCATATTTAGCAGAATGTCCAGGATACTTGTTATTTACTAGCTGGTGACCAAGAACAAAAATCATATATATTTTAGGTTTGAAAACCATTCCTCACTGAAAAAGAGCAGCTTAGATATTCTGCTAAATATCTCCTTTCGTGTACCACATCATAAGGTTGATTAGATGACAAAATCATTTTCATTTTTCGATGAACTCTCACTCAAACATTTATTGCAGATGAATGTTTCTAGCAAATGTGACCCAACATTTCTGTATCATGTCAAATGCATAATTCAGCAGCATATTAATTTCAACATTCTCCTCCCATTGGACAGTCAGGGTGTTTCTTTGCATGTCAGTGTAATAATGATTTCTTTAATATCACCGGTGTTGTACAGATCCAGTGTGACGGTGAGGTCAGCAGCAGGTGGTCTCTCTCTCCGCTGTGCCTGTCATGCCACACAATGACCCGGTCCCAGGTTGCATTTGAGTTGCCTTGTATCAGGCAGCTGATCAAAGCCCCTCTCTCTGCAGAAGCAACCAGCACTCCTCCACCTCCCATGGATCTATATTACTCAGATAAGCCATTAATAAAACACTATCAGAATCAACAGCCCTTTGATTAATGATCTAAAGCTTGGTGCTGCGTGATCTGATAGCGAATGTTCATCCAAACTCCTCCCACCCGCTGTGTGAGGCAGCTGTTTGACCTCTGTGACATACAGTAGGCAGAACATTTACCTTTTTTAAAGGATAGTTCAGGCCAAAATGTAAACTCCATCATATCTACATTTCATTTCTTTTCAAATTTTGTGTTCCAAAAAGTAATAGCATACGGGTTTGGAACAATATGAAGGCGAGTAAATATGACACTGTGAATATTCTGTTCCGTTAAGGGCAAAGAATGTAAACTGTGCGATTTCTTTTGGACCACCAAATCTGAGTTAAACATATTTTAGATCACAGGAGGGGGCTTTTCATCTCATAAAGATCCTTTCTTTGCACATCAAGCATATGTTTAAGATGATAAAGGAAGGCGCCTGTCAAATTCTTGTATGGTTTAGGGAACACATGCGTGCTAAGCATAGCATATCATTGTGCTTACAGTGTGAATGAGATTCACTCGACACTTTTCCAACTCAAACATAAACACATCCTTTAAATAGCCTTTATAACATAGCCAGTTATATAGCTTTTAAATTATTGTGATACAAATTATTCAGGGTAAAAACAAAGAGGGTAAAACACACAAAAAGATAAATGTGATTATGTTTAAAATAAGAAAGCCTTATTATGAGATATAAAGTATTAATTGTAAGATATAAAGTAAAAGATAATGAGTTACATTAAAATATATAAAATCACAGTAAAATAAAAAGTCACTAATATGAAAAAACAAAGTTGCAATTAAAAGATTTAAGTCACACCATAGAAGGTTTATTATTAAAGTTTTTTTTTATTATTCTGACAAAACAGTCTGCTATAAACTAATGTTTGAGATCATAAATAATTTTTTGTTTGTAAAAAAAAAAAAAATCATACTTTTATTCAGCAGTTATGCATTTATTTGACCCATACTAAAAGTAAAGATGTTTATAATCTTACAGAAGATTTCTATTTCAAATACTTTAAATGCTGCTTTTTTTTTTTGCTTTTTTTTTTTTTTATTCATCAATGAATCCTGAAATAAATATCATGGTTTCCACAAAAACATTAAGCAGCACTACTGTTTTCATCATTGATTGTAATTAGAAATGGTTCTTGAGCAACAAATCAGCATATTAAATTGTTTTTTCTGAAGGATTATGTGACACTGAAGACTGGAGTAGCGATGCTGAAAATTCAGCTTTGTCATCATGTAAATTAACTACATTTTAAAATACAGGTGCATCTCAATAAATTAGAATGTCGTGAAAAATTTTCTTGTAACTTATTTCAAAAAGTGAAAATTTCATATATTTTAGATTCATTACATGTAAAGTAAAACATTTCAAGATTTTTTTTTTTTAATTTTGAGGATTAGACCTTACAGCTCATGAAAGTCAAAAATCAGTATCTCAAAATATTAGAATATTTACATTTGAGTTTCAATAAATGACCATCCATACAGTATAAATTCTGGGTATCTCTTGTTCTTTGAAACCACAATAATGGAGAAGACTGCTGACTTGGCAATGGTCCAGAAGACGAACATTGACACCCTCCACAAAGAGGGTAAGTCACAGAGGGTCATTACTGAAAGGTGTGGCTGTTTACAGAGTGCTGTATCAAAGCATATTAAATGCAAAGTTGACTGGAAGGAAGAATTTGGGTAGGAAAAGGTGCACAAGCAACAGGGATGACCGCAAGCTTGAGAATACAGTCAAGCAAAGCTGATTCAAACACTTGGGAGAGCTTCACAAGGAGTGGACTGAAGCTGGAGTCAGTGCATCAAGAGTCTCCACGCTCAGACGTCTTCAGGAAAAGGGCTACCAAGCCACTTCTGAACCAGAGACAACATCAGAAGCATCTTACCTGGGCTGTGGAGAAAAAGAACTGGACTGTTGCTCAGTGGTCCAAAGTCCTCTTTTCAGATGAAAGTAAATTTTGCATTTCATTTGGAAATCAAGGTCCCAGAGTCTGGAGGAAGAGTGGAGAGGCACAGAATCCATGTTGCTTGAAGTCCAGTGTGAAGTTTCCACAGTCAGTGATGATTTGGGCTGCCATGTCATCTGCTGGTGTTGGTCCACTATGTTGGTCCACAGTCAACGCAGCCATCTACCAGGAAATTTTAGAGCACTTCATGCTTCCTTCTGCTGACAAGCTTTATGGAGATGCTGATTACATTTTCCAGCAGGACTTGGCACCTGTCCACACTGCCAAAGGTACCAGAAGCTGGTTCAGTGACCATGGTGTTACTGTGCTTGATTGGCCAGCAAACTCGCCTGACCTGAACCCCATAGAGAATCTACGGGGTATTGTCAAGAGGAAGATGAGAGACACCAGACCCAACAATGCAGATGAGCTGAAGGCCACTGTCAAAGAAACCTGGGCTTCCATACCACCTCAGCAGTGCCACAAACTGATCACCTCCATGCCACGCCGAATTGAGGCAGTAATTAAAGCAAAAGGAGCCCCTACCAAGTATTGAGTACATATACAGTAAATGAACATACTTTCCAGAAGGCCAACAATTCACTAAAAATGTTTTTTTTATTGGTCTTATGAAGTATTCTAATTTGTTGAGATAGTGAATTGGTGGGTTTTTGTTAAATGTGAGCCTAAATCATCACAATTAAAAGAACCAAAGACTTAAACTACTTCAGTCTGTGTGCATTGAATTTATTTAATACACGAGTTTCACAATTTGAGTTGAATTACTGAAATAAATGAACTTTTCCACGACATTCTAATTTATTGAGATGCACCTGTATATTAAATTACATAATTATTTTAAATTGTATTTTTATTGTACTGTTTTTACTGTTTTTATTGTAATTTTAGTCAAATAAATGCGGCATTGACAAGCATAAGAGACTTTCTTTCAAAAAGTGCATGATAAATGTCTAAATGTATGACAAAAAGTGTATTAGAAGTGCATGATAAGTTATGTCACCTTATTATAAAATCACACCATGAGATATACACTGTCACAGTGTCAGATATAATGTCGTAATTGCAAGAAAAAAGTAGCAAATACAAGATTTAAAGTCACATTGCGAGATATAAAATCACATTGTCACATATAAAGTCTCAGGTAGAAACACAGCTGCAATCACAAGTCTGAAAAGTGACACTATGAAATATCACAATTACCTTTTTTTTTACTCTGAGACAGAATCAAATACAATCTTGCCTTACAATCATTGCAGATTGTTGCATTATACTGTATGCAATTTACATTTTACTCTGGAGTCACACAAGATGAAAACTTGCTGCTAAATAGCCAATAACTCATACTGAATGGGAGTAGTAACCTCATTCAAACCCAAATACACGATCCGCTTCCCTCATACACACCCACATATTTTTTTTCGGAGATAATCAATAGTCATGCCCATTACTTTTCAATAAAAATACTTTTCAGCTCGTTCCCACACCTCTGATCACAGCCAAATCCAAGCAGCAAGACACATCATGTCAGGACATGAAGACATGATAGCAGTTAACAAAACATCAACAAACGGACTGTGATTATGGTGGTGATAGGAGCAGAGAGTGTCACTCCACACAACTCCAAATGTGCACAGCTTACACAAACATGACAGTATGATAGAAGCTGAGGGGGAGCGTTTGCCTCCGGGGTCCTATTGACTTTCAATGCGCCGCATGTCACATGGAGAGAAGTGTGAGAGATAATTTATCACAACAAAAGACAAATCAATGGACTTTGCAGGGTTCTGGCTAATTATGTGCTCTATTGAAATTTTCCCAATGATGGAATGTGTGTGTGTGTGTGTGTGTGTGTGTGTGTGTGTGTGTGTGTGTGTCAATATGTGTCAGGGTTTGCCTACATTGTGGGGACCAAATGTCCCTGCAAGCATAATAAAATATGAAATCAAATAATAATCCCCAACCAGGAAAAGAAGGTCATAGTTAAAGCAATTGTCCAAAAATATTTTTGTTTTTGTTTTGTTTTATCATAGTTTCCACAAAAACATGAAGCAGCACAACAGTTTTCAACAAGTCTCTTTCTTGAGCATATTAGAATGATTTCTGAAGGCTGGAGTAATGATGCTCAAAATTAAGCTTTGTATAACAGGAATACATTACATTTAACATATATTAAAACAGAAAACAGCTGTTTTAAATTTAAATGACTGTTTTACTGTATTTTGAACACATATGCAGTCTTGGGGAGCACTAGAGATTTCTTTCAAAAACATGACAAAATCTTACAGAATCTTAACTTCTGAATGGTATGTATTCTGGTGTGATAAAATCAATTTTGGGGTAGTCACGGAGATTATAATTGCTTATTGTATTCATCATATTCTCATCAAAAATGAATAAATACCTTATGACAAAAGCTTTAAAAATCCAAACAGTTATTGTTACACCACCCTTGTAATTTTACACATTTAGCTGTATCATTAGTGTCAGCAGCGTTGTTACTTCAATATAACTCTGAATTCCACATAAATCCATTCATGTCAAAATGAACACATTAATTGATGGCTCTTGTAAATATCTCTTCTCTTTCATCGCAAATCTAAAAAAAAAAAAAAAAAAAAAGCTGGCTGATCTAACATTTTAACCATATGAAACTCCCTTTACTCCTCTCTGTCTGCGAAGATGATAAATTGTGACCATTATTTTCTATAATGGAGCCTGTAATTGCTTGCAATTAGGCCTCATTATGTGAGAGGCATATGACCTGGCTGCGGATAGACTATACAGCCTGAAAAATTCAGAAAAGTGAAAAATTTTTGTAGCTCTCTGTGAATGATCATAATTTTGACATTTTATTGTCGTACACACCAGCCTTCATTCTGTTGTGTTTAGATGAAGGATCATTAGATACGCACATGAAGAAAAGATCTCCGTCACTGTATGTTCGCTTATATTCTGCATTTCACAAAGACAGTTTTGCATCTGCTAAAATGATCATAGTGTTTATTTTCAATTAGACTGATGATACAGTCAATAGAGAATCTTAAATTAATTCTTAAAACCTATAGCATGGAGAAGAAGTGTAATGAATGGATATGTTTCTGTAATCAGATTCATTGCACAACATTCAAGGGTTCAGTTCATCCACATGAAGTGAACAGATAAATGCTCTTAACACAGAAATACACAAAAAAGAATCCAAAAGCCTCAGATGAAATATTCTAAGATAAAATGAACTGGATCCAAGATGATGAGATATGTAAGCTAATAGTTTATTTTTTCATTGTGTCTGTTTTTCATTGAGCGCATTCAGAGTGACAGTAAATGTTGTCCTTCATCTCTTGAAAGTGATTTCAAATGTTTCATTTTTTCTTTTTTTTGTAGATACGCTTTCTATATGCATTAGACTGACAATATGGGAATATATTCTGTAAAATTGATTTTCGCTTGTTGCAACATCCTCAGGCTATATATTTTAACTCTTTTTTTTCTCCTTCATTATTTTATATTTTTTTCACAGCAATGTATTCTGTTCTCTTGAACACATATTCACCACAGGGCAAGTAATTCGAATATTAAAAGCAATATAGAGAAAGCTTTTGAGCTTAGCACAAATATTACTCTATATTTTTCATTAATATATGTGTGTACGGTTTTCATGTCTCAAGATTACTTACATCAGTATAGGCTACATTATTTGTACATCTATCTATCTATCTATCTATCTATCTATCTATCTATCTGTCTGTCTGTCTGTCTGTCTGTTTATTTATTTATTTATTTGTTTATTTCTTTTATTAGTAGTAGTAGTAGTACATTGTTGTAACTTGGAATTTTATTATAATTATATTATTGTTGTTTTTGTATTATATTTGTTTTATATTATTGTACATACAATTGAGATGTGTTGTAAACAACAGAAAATATCAAAATTTTGATGCACAGAGTGCATGCAGGCAACATATGAATTTAAGTTTCCCTTTGGAGACTTTTAGTTTGTTTACAAAACTGAGTCATTTAACAGTCAAAGAAGCAAAAACTGTACCAAGGGAACTCTCACGCAAGCTAAATGCAAAGCGTACTTTCTTGTGAATCTTTGATGGCTGTCTTCTACAGTCATCTTGCTTTTCCCTCCAAATAGCCCATAACACAGGAGTATTGATTTTTAACTACTGAAATATCAAAAGCTTCATGATTACACATCATTGCATCTGTGCTGCTCAAAAGACATCGACCCAGTCATTGATCTGAATGTTCACAGTACAAGCTAAACTCAATAGAATAAAAAGCTTTATAATTTCTTGGCCACAACTGACAGCTGAACAGATTCTGAGAGTATACCATCTAATGTTTATATAATGGACAAATTTATATTTGTTTTTATGTTTGAATCTTCTTACCTTTACTTTCATCACTTGATTTAGGAATTTAAAAAATAATTTGTAAAAAACAAAAGACAAAAGACAGCTGGTTCACAGTGTAATAGGACACCGGGGCTAGTTGTTAAAAACATTGCATGGTATGTCAGTAACTATGAGGTATTGAGACAAAACTTAATTACTTATCGTAAGTGTTTTCTCTAACAGTGGGTTTGTATGTCAGTTTCTATGTAAGCTTATTTCTACCATGGATTTTTTTTTTTTTTTTTTAAGAAAAAGGGTAAATAAGAAAGGTAATTTGACTTATGAGTGATTTCAGGTGAATTTTTGACTTTTGAATTTATATTTCAGAATTCAGACTTTTTTTCTTTTTTTCTTTGAGTTTCTATCTCATTATATCCTCAAATTCTGAGTTAACATTTCACAATTCTGAGTTTATATCTCACAATTTAGAGTTTATATCTCACAATTTAATTTATATCTCATAATTCTGAGAAACAAAATACAGAATTGTGAGATATAAACAAATAACAATTATAAACTAAACTAGACCATATTAATTAAAACTAATTATAGTCTATAGTCTATACATGCATACAGTACATATATATATATATATTTAGAAATGTAAAGTCAGAGCAGGTCTCACATTTATATAACATATTACAGTTTTACACACTGATGAGATCAATTCAAAACAATACTACAAAAAAAAAAACGGTAATAAGTATAGTACTCCCCAAGTGTTTTATTCCTTAATTTAATGTACTGTAGAGTACAGTACAATACAGCAAACAACAACAAAAATAATTATTCTGCCCCAGCATCCCGTCTTTGGTCTGGGACAGGCCAAAGAACTTCTTCAACATCACAGGCTCTATTGGCCCTGGCCAGGCAGCGGGGGTAAAATCATCTTGCATGCCTGATGTCCTTGTGTCATTGTTCACAACCAAGATAGGCAAAATACTTAGTCATGTTGTCAATATAACAATGCACTCTGTTAGTGTTACCTGATGTAAACTATGGCAACAGTTTGGATGACAGTTACTGTACTGAAATGCAGAAGGCTGCACTTCTTATGTATGCCATATATACATTTTAAAAGTATAAATGTACACATTACTGTATGTGCGATATTGATTGAAAAAGACTGGATATGATTCACAGTTACACTTTTACTAGTGGTCTGACAAAAAAACAATAATAAAAAAAACACATTACAACGTCATTGTGAAATATTAAAAAAAAAAAGAAATATGTGCACAAAGGCGAAAATAAAAATTAGAAAGTCCACTGTCAGAATTTGTAACTCTTGTGTTGTCCTTTGTCTATATGTGCTTTCCAATTGAAGGTTGATGAGATGTACCTTTGAAATATTTCAGAGAACTGGTTTGTCATTGGTTGATCCATATTCTCTTCATTAGTGAAAGTCAAGATTCACTTGAACAATTCATGGCAAATTTATAAAAAGTCTAATAGAAATGTGTAGAAAATATGCTTGACAGTTTATGACAACTAGATCAACCATTTTGCATTTACCGTAATGACTTATACGATGAACTAATGACTTGATGTTTTGAGGGGTAAGACTTTAGCACAGAGAACTATATAATACATTTTGAGCAACATGACAATAGTAACTGATAATGTAGGAAACCACAGACAAATGTACATAATCAGTTGCATGAATGTACCAAAGCAATCGCAACTTGTTCAAAAGAATGAGAACATTTTTATGATGTGCACAAGTGACTAGATGATGTGGAGGTTGAACAAGTAGTTTTGAGAATTTCATTTCTGATCTGAGAATTGCACCAAAGCCACTGAGAAAAACTGTAAGCTGACTTTGGCCTTTTATCCATCGAAGGGTCTGATTGGTGTATGATCAATTTTGACTACTAGTGTTTCCACTTTGGTAATTGTGTGCTAATTGAGCTCAAACTCTGCAAACTTGAGTGAACAATATTGAATGCTGGTGCTTTCTAAATGACCACATGGTGTAAGCACTCAGAAATGTAGGGATTTGTGTGTAGAGTTTTGCAGTAACAGTTCACCAAATCTGACTCATATGTCAAAGCAGGGGAATAGTGTTTATAGTTCAGCAAAATGGGTGTGTTTTTTTTAAAAATGGCATTATGGTTTTGAAATTTTAGTTCAAAAGCCTGGTTATAGTGTTATAGCAATCGAGAAAAACAGTAATTACATTTTTCTTTTTTGAAGGGGGGGGGGGCTGTTTTATGAATTGATTTGTGTTTTTAATTGTTAAAATTTGACTGAAATGCATATAAATGGGTGTTTAATCCCCTGAAATACAACCTAAACATATATTTACTGGCCCACAAAATGTGTGACAACTAGCCCCGGTCTCAACTGACAGATAAGGCACTATAAACATCTCTGTCCAAATACCTTCCTCATTATCCCATTCAATACAAAAGATTTCCCAATCCAACCAGATCACAAGCCAAAAGGCTGCAGGAGTTGTCAGGCATCAGAAAGTGGGAAACATCACACACTCCGTACATACAATATGCATGACTACAGGTCCAGGCAATGAATCAGTGTGACATTGTAACCCCAACATCACATTACTAGTATTTCTTTTCCGCCAGACATTTTCTGCAGCTAATTTGCTCAACTGATTGGCAGTTTTTTCTCTTCTCTTTTTCTTTATCTGCCCTTGTGGAAAAAGTATCTGTTTCTTCCCATAGTAGTTAGAGAGTCTCCATTCCCTAGTGTGCCCGGTGATAAATGACGTGTCTGCTGCCGTTTATCAGGCAGATCGTGTGATCTAACGTATGAATTCTCATCTCACACCTTCTTTTCCCTCTTCCGCTTTCATCCCCCCAGCCTCCAAACATAGGGGACAGGGGAACGTAATGTATCTGTGAGGTAATTTTTCACTCATCAGAGAAGTGAAGTAAAAAGGGAGAGAAGCACAAAGCCAGAGTGAGTAGAAGAGAGAGAGAGAGCAAGGACAACTGAAAAAAAAGAAAAAAGAATGTGGTTTCTACTATAGGGCTTCACTAGTTTAGTTTCAGGACCCAGATTTTAGACTGGACATTAAAACATTGCACTTCAAGAATATTACCCTCAAATGCCTCTCATGTTTTATTCAAGTCAAAAATGTGTTTTAATGTCACTGAATCAATTATATTAGTAACATGAACAAAAGTTAGTTTGAAAGGGTTAGATGAGGTAAGAGCTACATTTTACACTGTTGGCTGAATAGGAAAATGGACCATTTGGTTTGTACTATTAGTGTCTCTTGAATTTCTTTCCTTTTTATTTTTATTGTTTCATGCTCCCAATAATTCACCACACAAAACAACTTTTAGTGCGCACAAATGTATGCGTGCTTTAGGTAAACCCATATTTAATGCTTATACGGCTTTCCTGTAGCTAAAATGGTAGAGCATGGCGCTAGCAACGCCAACATCATGGGTTCGATTCCCAGGGAAAGCAAGAGCTGGTCAAATGTAAAACTGTAACTTGAATGCAATGTAAGTCGCTTTGGATAAAAGCGTCTGCTAAATGCATAAATGTAATTCAATTTGGGTTATGTTTGCTTTTTGACCCCCTCTTCTTTCTTTCTTCACTCTAAAAATATCTGTAAAAATAGGGCACAATATACTGTATAATTAAAGGAATTTTTCTGTATTTATTTGTACCAGTATTTTGAATTTTACACTTCATTGCATTGATTTAAAAATTTAAAATTAATGGATAATGTTATGTGTAATGAGCTGCCAGTACTTTTTCTGTTATTTTACGGCAGGGTTCCTCAATTAGTTCATTCGCCGACATTATTTGAATTCTGCGCCACAATACCAAGCCAAGGGCCACTGAGGAACTGTTATAGGCGGCCCGCGGGCTATACATGGCCCGCGGGCCGCCTATATGAGGAACCCTATATATATATATATATATATATATATATATATATATATATATATATAAATTCTTATTATTACAATTATAATATTATTGTTGCTTTTGTTAAAATAGTCACAAGATGCGTCAAGATAAATATTACGATTTTTCACAGCATCACTGATTATAATAAGTGCTATTGTATTCTGTTGCGTCGCGCCGCACCGTGCCGCTCGCGTGCGGTGTAGACACGATGTAAGTTAATGTCGCTTTCTGATGCTGCTTTTGAATTTTCATGCCACATTATTTGAAATTAGCGCCAAACATTGAGGAACTGTTAGTAGGCGGCCCGCGGGCTGGATGTGGCCCGCGGGCCGCCTATTGAGGAACCCTGTTTTACGGATTTATTTTATTTTATTTTATTTTTGTTTTAGAGGGCATGAAGCTCCTTTTGGCTACCAAACTCAAACAACAGGTGTATTTACCTCCATTTTAAAAGTTGGTATTTAAATATATTTTGATCCTGAGCAGTGACCCACCAGTCATAAACCACTAATCTACATGGAAAGAACAGACAATCACCCGCAGCTGAAATAGGGTGTGTTTTTGCTACACCCTGAAGTCTGAGAGGAATGAACACACAGTAAATGTGCCACAGCAAACTCCATACTCATCCACCCACCACTTACTGCTGGCCTTGGAAAGGCAGAAAAATGGAAAAGTTTGCCATGTTATTGCTTGTTTTTGTTTGAAGGAAGGCTAATGGGCTTTGGATGTCAACAAAACAAATAGTTTTGTCCAAATGGATAAATCAAATTTAAAACATTTTAGCCAACCTAAAGTCTGGTTTCAATACTGTGGTAATTGATACTTTAGCTGAACAACAAGAGACATTTCTTATTGTATCCCTCTTCTGTTGAATCTACAATCTCCAGCAAGAGCCATGCAATGTTTCCTCACATGTTTATTCTGGGGTTGTCAATTGATTAAAATGTTTAATTAAATGACATGCCAATTAATTCATAGAATTAATTGGCACATAGGTGTTTCTTTAACTTTAGGCACTTTCATGTCCCTGGGGTTGGTTTTTAAATGTGTATGTTTTATTTTATTCTTTAGATTTACTAACATTATTGTCTTTGTTATATGAAGGTCACATAAAACAGTTTTAAAATGCCTTTATCATTTATTTTTTGCTTCTTTTCAAATGCAATGTATGGATCATTTTATGTACTGATTTCATTGCTCCTTGCCTGAGACTTTCAATCTTATACTACTGTATGAAAATCTAACATAAAAATATGAATCTGAACAAAGACTGAAATAAACATTCAATGTAAAATCATATCAATATTTATTGTACAAAAAAATTAAATATTTTTCAAAAATCATAACTGTCCAACAACTGTCCACCATAAAAAAACAATTATGCCACTAGTGTGCTTGTTTACAAAGTAGACAACCATGTCAGTGAAGAGCTTGAGATGAAATATGAGACGTGTGAAATATCTGATGTGTAAAGGAAAAACTTGTGCGCACCGGATATTTTTATAACGTGTCATTTCTAATCAAGCTATAATTGTCAAACTATACAAAATGTGTGGAAATGATTATTTATTAGTTTTATTTAGAATACATAAAATGCTAGCTATAAAATTAGCATTAGCAAGATATAGGAGTCAGACATTTTAGTCCAAAAATGTATGTCATTTTCAGCACAGAATACTATCAAACACAATATATACAGTAGTGTTTTAAGAGAGCTTATTTTCTGAAAGTCCACAGAGCCAAAAGTACCCACAGTTGAAGAAACACCCTGCTATCAATATTTACTCAAATGGAACCATGTTAAGCTTAAACTGAATTTTCCAGCAGGGATAAACCTGAAAAATTAACTACAGCTCTCTTTTTACGGTACTAATTTTCCTTTTGGGTGGTGAAACCAAGCATCTCAGAATGCTATTTATATTCTGCCGGTGTTCCAAATGATTCTATCATAAGTCATCTCTGGTCCTGATTCTGTTGTGAAAAACAGAGCTTGAGATCTTTCTAGGCACAGAAATGATTCTGAGAAATAGAAACAGAGCCACGGGGCATAGTATCCCCCGAGCGCTGTGTGTGTTTCACAGTCTGTTTTTCTTTCTCTCGGAGTAAGTTAGTTAGAGTGTAGTTTGCCATGCAGCTGGATTTGTATTACAGGCGTTTGCTTTCATTTTGGAAGTTGAGATTCTCTTCACCTCACATGCACTTCAAATGGCTTTCATGTGTAATCTTTCAGTTTTCTTTCAGAAAAGTTCAGAGCTTGTGATATAGATGTGCTTCCTCATCCACCAGAACAGATTTGGAGAAATTCAGCATTACATTACTTGCTCAGCAATGGACATTCTGCAGTGAATGGGTGCCATCAGAATTCAAAGAGCTGATAAAAACATCACAATAATCCACAATAAGTAATCTGCACAGCTCCAGTCAATTAATGCCTTAAGAAGAAAAAAAGGCAGTTTGTTTGTAAAAACAACAACAACAAATACTTTATTAAGGCATTTTAATTTTAAACCATCCATAATCCATAAAAACTCCATCCTCTGTTATCCTCTTACATCACAATCCACTGAAATATTAGTTTAGAACTGTTTTAATCTGTACTTGATCTGTGCATATTTCTCTCCTGATTCAGATGAGATGATTTTTTCTCTGGAGAAAGCAATATTATGGATATTATGGATACTCTTATTTTAGCCAGAAGCAGTGGTTTGAAGTTAAAAACATCTTAATGACAGATTTTTTTATTAAAAACATGCAGCTTTTCACTTCGAAAGATGTTAAGTGATGGACTGGAGTCACGTGGATTACTTTGGATTATTGTGATGTTTTTATCAGATGTTTAAACTCTCATTCTGACGGCACCCATTCACTCCAGATGATTCATTGGTGAGCAAGTGATGAAATGCTAAATTTCTCCAAATCTGTTCTGATGAAGAAAAACTCATCTACAGTACATCTTGGATAGTCTGAGGGTGAGTACATTTCCAGCAAATTTTAATTTTTGGGTGAACTATTCCTTTACCACCATCCCTACAATACCTTCCGATTCCGAAACGCTAACTATGAGATGAATATCCTTTTGATAAAGTCTGCTGCTAGAAGGGAACAAAAGCATGATGATTTGCATTGTCATTGCAGATCGATGCCTGCTTCTGAATTACTCACATTAGCGCGCAAAGTGTACTGCATTTCCCACAAATCATTCCCTGCTCTGTTCAAATGACTTTTATCCAATAGCGTGCAATAACACGTCCAGCTTGGCATCTGCTGGTCTTCTCAGAAAAAGCTCTAATGGATGGTGAAAGGATGGGCAGCTCGTGACCAGCACTTATGAGAAGGTGAGGGCATTAATGCTTACACTTGTGGTCAGCATAATCAAATCTCGTTCTGAAACACTAGAACACCATTGAGACTATACATGCGAGAGGGCCATTAAACTGTCAGCGAGGCATCGATTTGAAGGACAGTGCTGGGCAACAGAAAGACAATGTGTGAACATCTGACGCTATGGATACAAACCATGAATGATTGCTTGGATGGAGACGAGGACAAGCTGTTTGAAGAGTTTTTACAAGGGCTGCATTTTTTGCTTATAAATTATATATGATATTTTGAAGCTCGTTCAAAATTGGGCTCACTTCAACGTGAGGGGATGCATTAAAAATGATAATATACATTTTATGCTTTTCTAAGAGCATCATAAATGACATAAATAAACATTATCGAAACAAAAAAGCACTGCGTTGCGCTTCTGTCAAACTTAATACAGTAGCTTGCAAAACACTTTTGTTTATCTAAAAGTCACCTTCGCCGTTTGGACTTTTGGAAAAGTTCTCAAAAGTTTCTCAGATAGGGTGATATGAGATTGATTTGTCACTTCAGAAAGAATATTTCATCATGTAATGCTCCAGATATCTCTCATCTGATTGTCTGATGTCACGAATCAGCACCTTTTGGACCAGATGATTGGCAGGTATCGACTGTGCTGTTAGGAGCAGCAGTATCAGTGGAGCATCAGAGGACAGGAATCGAATAGCTCCATGACACGGCCCTCTGCAAATGGCAAATTGAACTGTTTCTATTGAATATGTGCTTTCTGTTCAATGATAAGATCATGTACAAATCCATTGAAATGGAATTCAAGTGAAAGCAGGCCCTTCTTGTAACTAATCAACGATTTAATTATTAAGCAACCGGTTTTTTTGTTGTTGTTTTTTTTCATATATTTCCATTATCTACAGGTGAACACGAGTATTTCTCTGACTATAGGCTCTTTTCTTCTAGCATTATGAACTGAATTCTCTTAAAACACACTCTCACAGTTTTATTTACACCACTAATAATGCCTTATAGTGGATATACACTAGCATTCAAAAGTTTGTGATCAGGGCTCTTGGTGTTTTTGTAAGAAGAGTCATGTATTCACCAAGGCTGAATTTATTTAATCATAACTAGTCAAAAATATAGGAATATGTTTTAAAATGTAATTTATTCCTGTGATGGTGAAGCTAAATGTTCAGTAGCCAATAGCCAGAAATCATTTTAACATGATGATTTGTAATCTTACAAAAATTTTAATGGTAGTGTACAAGTACACACAATAACAGTATTCTTCAAAAATTATATTTACCTTGTTTTCTTCATTGTTCACATATATTACAAGTCAAATACATTTACATATTTATGTACTTAAAAATACTCAGCAATTTTACTTTTAGTATACTAAACTGGTATACTTTAAAGTCTGCTAAATTGGAAGAACTAATTTTGCACTTTAATTATTCAGAAGTCCTACTAAAGGTATACTGAAGTATATTTGATTGTGCTAAAGTGAAACTATAGCAAGTAGCCTATTTGTTAGGTACACTTTAAATATCTTTAATTTAAAGACTGATATTATTCAAAGATCATACAATCCTCATCAATAGTGACATTAAAACACATCTTAATATTACGTGTAACAATCAGTCCACTGAACGGAAGTTGTAAGAACCCATGTGCAGTTTATTAAACAAAGTGAAATCCAAAATCCAAACAAACAAAGACTTGACACAAACTTGACTTGAAACAGACTTGACCAGAAACAGACTTGGCATGAACAAAAACACAACTCACCAACAGCAGGTTACACAGATAATACTCGACCGGAGACAATGGCTACATGAGGGCTATAAATACCAAACATTAAAGGGTTACTCCACCCCAAAATGAAAATTGTCATTAATCACTTACCCCCATGTCTTCCAAACCTGTAAAAGCTTTGTTCGTCTTTGGAACACAATTTAAGATATTTTGGATGAGAACCGAGAGACTTGTGACTGTCCCATTGACTGCCAAACAATTAACACTGTCAAGGCCCAGAAAAGTATGAAAGACATCGTCAAAATAGTCCATCTGCCATCAGTGGTTCAACCTGAATTTTATGAAGGTACGAGAATACTTTTTGTATGCAAAGAAAACAAAAATAATGACTTTATTCAACTATTTGTCTCCTCTTCAGCGTAGCGCCATTTTGGAGAGTATCCGCTGGAGGCAAACAGCGTACGCTGTTCTTTGTCAGCCGCACCACATGACAAGAACCAACCAATGTGAAACAAGACACATGACTAGGACAACCAATCAGAACATGACACAATGAACAAATGGACCACATGGCAGGATCACATGACAGGGTAGGAAAACACATGACAGGAACATGAAACAAGACAAAATATCAAAATAAGACCAGAAAACATAAACTTTCAGTCTTTATGTTTTCTTTCTTTCCCCCCTTTCAGTCCTGTCCCAAGCTCCGCATCCTCAGGAACTTGGGTACTTTAGTAGCAAGCTTGATGTGAGCAGGCCCTGGAGTAGCAGGCGTGACGTGAGCAGGCCCTGGAGTAGCAGGTGTGACGTGAGCAGGCCCTGGAGTAACAGGCGTGACGTGAGCAGGCCCTGGAGTAACAGGCGTGACGTGAGCAGGCCCTGGAGTAGCAGGCGTGACGTGAGCAGGCCCTGGAGTAACAGGCGTGACGTGAGCAGGCTCTGGAGTAACAGGCGTGACGTGAGCAGGCCCTGGAGTAACAGGCGTGACGTGAGCAGGCCCTGGAGTAGCAGGCGTGATGTGAGCAGGCCCTGGAGTAGCAAGCTTGACGTGAGCAGGCCCTGGAGTAGCAGGCGTGACGTGAGCAGGCCCTGGAGTAGCAGGCGTGACGTGAGCAGGCCGTGGAGTAGCAGGCGTGACGGTTGGGATGTGAAATTGCTCCGGTGTAGTGGGTACTGTTCCTCATTCGCAATTCCTACAGTAAATGAGGAACCACTCAACCGGATTGCAGAATCAAGATACTGCTCCAGAGACCAGTGAGGAGTGTGACGTGGCATAAACTGTGGCATAACGTGGCATAACATTTCGTTTGTGAGGCCAAAACGGAAAATGTCCTGAAGAGCAGTGTCATTGAAGTCCACTTGATAACAAAGTTCACAGAAATCTGCCACATAGCCCTCAATGGCCCGGTTGCCTCGTCGAAGGCGCAATAAACAAGCTGCTGGGTTCATGGTAGTGGTCGAGTATTCTGTAACAATTAGTCCACTGAACGGCAAGTTGTAAGAACCCATGTGCAGTTTATTAAAGAGGTCATATGATGCTATTTTAAAGATCATTATTTTGTGTATTTGGTGTAACAGAATATGTTGACATGCTTTAATGTTCAAAAAACACATTATTTTTCAAATATTGTACATTATTGTAGTTCCTCTATGCCCCGCCTCTCTCAAACGCATCGTTTTCTACAAAGCCCCTCCTTCCAACAAGCGCAGTCTGCTCTGATTGGCCAAATGACCCAGTGCATTGTGATTGGCCGAACACCACAAGCACGCATCGGAAATGTAACGCCCCTTACCATAATCGCGAGCTTCAGCTTTCAAGTTAGTTTTACCATCAGTTCAAGCCCGAAAGGGGAACGCGTGACAGACACAGTGATGATGCTCGTATGTATTTGCAGTACACAAGCTGCGGTTAAGACGATTTCTGACGGGCTGTACACTCCGCTGTGATGTGACCCTGTCCCCCTCACACACACACTCACTCACACACACACACACACACACACGGCGTGTTACGCAAAACTCTGCATTTGAACAGTCAATAGCAAATACTTAACCTAATAACAAAACATACTTACAGTCGTTGATTCAGAAGCGCCAGATTGTCATAGCAAAGTCGGAATTGACCCTTTTTTTTAGAAATAGCCTTCGTGCACAGCCAGCCTTGTACTCTCCTTGGTTCACGAAACTGTCGTTCATAAAACGTGTTGCACAAATTCGAACATTTGGGTTGTGCTGTTCTGTTGTAAACAAATCTTAACCAGTGAATCCTAATTGCATCTTCTTTCGGAAGGCCAAATAAAGTGCTTTTTGCTTTCACATATAAACACACAGTGTCTCCCTGACATGGCTGCATCAACACTACTGCGGTTATTGGAACCACGCCTTCTTTCTTTGCGTGAACATTTAGGCGGCATTACGCAAATATTTCCACATCGTGATGTAGACATGTGGGGGTGTGTTTTAATGAGGCGTTTTAACTAGGGTTGGGAGAAAAAAATCGATCCATCGATGCATCGCGATTCTCTCTCCAACGATTCTGGATCTGAGCTTAGTGTTTAACCAGATGTGTGATGACGCTGAGTTTGCTTTAGAAACACACGTATTCTGCTTGCTTCCTCACACACATAGCTACACCACTCGAACCTTCCGTAAAATAATCTTTCATAAAGTTCGGAAAGGTTGAAGCGAATTACAAGGACATTCGCGGGCTTCATTGCACAGGATGCGCTGTGAGAGACGCACACTTTTTTTAACGTTACACTTGAAGTGTGCGGTCTCGCCCGTCGGTATTTACCTTACAAATGCTATACGAAGTCATCATTTATGTGGTTTGGAATGCAGTGGACTTATATATTTAAAATATGAACCTCACTAACAGAAGGCTGCTTTCAATTTCAAATGCTGACGTGCGCTTTATTTGTGAAGACTGGTCGCGCATGCGGCTGTGCGTGTAAGTGGTTTAATGTACTTGCGTTTCAAAATGACGCAAAATTAATGTAAACACAGCCAGTTATGTCTTAAGGGATTAAACAAAGTTAAATCCAAACAAATGAAGACTTGACACAAACTTGACTTGAAACAGACTTGACCAGAAACAGACTTGACTTGGCATGAACAGAAACACAACTCACCAACAGCAGGTTACACAGATAATACTCGACCGGAGACAATAGGCTTGTTTGAGATGAACTACACTAGCCTGCCACCAGCTGGTGAGAGTAGCCGCTTGCAGATGGCACGTGTGATCGTAAGGCGGCTGCAGCGACGATCAAAGTCGGACAAATGTTCTAACCAGAATGCATTGCTTTTGTCAGGCGGCAGCCGATCTTTGCGGCACCGCATGAAGTCGAACAAGCCTAATGGCTTCATGAGGGCTATAAATACCAAACATCAAGGGTCACATGACAAGAACCAACCAATGAGAAACAAGACACATGACTAGGACAACCAATCAGAACATGACACAATAGGCGCGTTTGACTTGAAGCAGCGCTGCACAGAATGATCACTGTATGACATCAAAGTACCGCGAGAGCGATTCGAATGCATAGATCCATCTGCTCTCTTATCGCTCTCGCGGTACTTTGATGTCATACAGTGATCATTCTGTGCAGCGCTGCTTCAAGTCGACTAATGAACAAGAGGATCACATGACAGGAACATGAAACAAGGCAAAATATCAAAATAAAAGACCAGAAAACCTACACAAGAAACAAAACCCAAACCCCACGTTACATTAAGAAATGTGCATTGTGCACAAGTAGTACTCCCAATAAAGTTTAATTATATTTTTTATATCAGTAAGTCTCGAGCGATATGTCAGTAAATATGTTAAGAGATTTGAACTACTTAGTATGAAATAAAAGCATTATTTTAAAAATGTATTACTTTTTTACTGGGGTATTGAAAATGTTTATGATTAATTCCACTTTTTTAGAATATAATAGTTTTAGAAAATTCAATAATTAATATTTTATGATGGAATTTTATAGATTTAATATTAAAAGGTAGCTAAATGTCATGTCAAAAAGTTTCCAAGATTAATTATGACCTTTATTTAACAAAAAAAGAAAATAATATTTTTGAAAATAAAGTTCAACACTGAATTATAAAAGTGGCAGTAGCTGAAGAAACACCCATATGTTAATGACAAAGACCCAAAAAGTTTTTAGCATTCCAGAGATAATGAAAGTTTGTATATTTCGTATACAAGGCCCCTGTTACGGATTTTGTTTTATAAACATAATGCCCTCAAGACAGTAAAAACCTAAAGGATACATTTAAATAGCTCTTCAACATGAACTACATGCACAGATAGGAAAATTACCCCCCTTGGTAATTTTCTGTTTTCTTTTCAGTTTGCTTCTGGAAAAGAAGAGATTCACAGCTTTCATTAAGTCAGGACGCCTCTGTGCATGAGCTTAAATGACTAACGATGGGCCGAGCAGGGATGAATAATGAGATAAAGGTAATGACTGTTTCATTGGATTTCCCTTTATCCTCTTTGACGCTATTGATCATATTAAATCACCAAGAGAATCTCAAGAGCTCATGCTTCTCAATGCTGGCAATTAAACATATGAACGCAGAGGAAAGAAACACTCTGACCAAGATAGAGGGACATTTCACAGCGAACATTTCATTGCACTGACACCAAACAAGTTAAAAGTCACAGGTGAAAATGTTTAGAAAAGACACGGCACCCATTAAGCATTAAACCTCTCTAAAGTGGAAAATTCCGTAAACAGATTAATGGGAGTATACAAGCAGGAAGAAAGAAGATTAGTGGGAAAGCCAGTTGAATACAAACTTTAAAAAGTCTTTAGCAGTGAAAACAGGCCTGTGGATGGATGGACGGATGGATAGATAGATAGATTATTATTATTATTATTATGTTTTTTTGTTTTTTTTAAATAAAGACTAGATAGATAGATAGCAGTAGCATGTTGCACAATGAACTTGGTTTGCTTTTTCCAGTCGGTTTCATTCACGCTGCATCAGCTCCTGTTGCCTGATCCCAATACAAGGTCCATCAGCTGTTGTTAATTACTGTATACCGAACAGCACTGCACTGTAAACTGATTCTGTATCTGTGGTTTTCCCTGCAGATATTATCTCAGCGGATGGGGATTTTCTGCTCGGACAGAAACTTTCTTATTCAAATCCAGTCAATATGTTAATAGGTATGACGCACGATAGTAATGCAGCCATGTGAAATGGATGGGAAAACTAGCAATACTCCAACATTGCAGCTGCCAGGTCTTGTCTAGAAGTGTTTTCTGCAGTTGTAGGCACACAGATACACCCAAGCACAAACACACACCTTTAACAATGACGTCTCCTCAAATCCTCTGCCTGTTTATCAAATTAAATATGAATTTCCCACGACACTTCTATACCCAAATTCATTAAAACATCAAAAGTCTCTAAGAAATTTAATTACTATTACTATTCAATCATAATTACATTGCCATTGTGCTGCCGTTGACATAAGTTTCCATCAGTCCTGCTTTAATGTTGAACATCAGGCTGAGTAAGTTCACACCATTATTTATTCTGAATGTTTTTAATTGGAGACAGAAAATCCTGGAGCTGTCTGGGGGAAACATGAAAGTGAGAAACAAGATAGTTACTCCGAGCCCTGAGAAGGACAATAAGAAACAGAAGCCTTTTTATGTTCAAGGCCCCTAAACTTTCCTTTTCCGATGATTTTTTCGTTTCTCTTTTAATGTGAGAACACTGTCCTGGTTAGCTAGTGCTTTAAAGGTTTTATTTATCTCTAAGCAACACAAACAGCAATATAAAGTGATTTGAAATAAAATATATAATGTGTGTATTTGCACACATGGATCTCATCTTTATTTTCTTGTGCATAAAATAATGCATTTAAAGGAATAGTTCGCCAAAAATGAAAATTGGCCATTCACAATGTAGATGATATTTTTTTTCTTCATCAGAACAGATTTGATAAAACTTGTTCTAAACAAATATTTCAGTGGCTTTTGGACAACAGGGGCTTGGAGTTATTTTTACTGGAGGAAGCGATATATTATGGATTATAGACTTGTATTTTGGTCAGAAGTAACAGTTTGAAGTTAAAACCATCTTAATGATGGATTTGTTTCTTACAAACATGCAACTTTACATGCCATAAGATGTGAACTGATGGATTACTAGTAGATTATTGTGATGTTTTAATAATATAAGGATTTTGATGGTTGAAGATATCACGATTATTTTTAATTTATAATTAATTATATATATATAAAACTAATATTAATGATCTAAATAACAATTCTTCAATGCAAAAAGTAAATAAATAAATAAATACAGCTTCAGCTAATGCTTATAGTATTGGCAGAAATTATTTTGTATACCATTTCTTCTAAATGTTTATTAGCCTGCTGCATTGATTCATGACATGTTTTGATTACGCATAGTGTCCTTCAGTGTTTTGAGTGATTGTGTTTTTGAAGGATCCACTTATAATTCAGCTTCAGCTTTCTGACTGCTATCTTCACATTCTCCTCAAGTGGTGCAATGTGAAATTCATGATTGACGGCAGGCCAGACCCTGAGGCAGAAAAGCAACCTAAACCATAACGCTTGCACCACCATACGTGACGACTGGCACATGATTTCTTGCATTGCATTGCAGCACATCTATATAGTTAACTTGTTCGAAAAAGAAAGAAAGAAAGAAAAAAACAGCCTAAAGATACCCAAGATGATAAACCAAGATGAACAACAGCCCTGATCTTAAATATTGAACTTAAATGTTATCTTGCAAAATTAGTGCATGCATCTGGACTGTAAAATATGTTTGCTTTTTTTTCCCCCAACCCTACATTTGTTTTGTTGGTGTACTGTAAGCTAATGTGTTAAGATGTATTCAGTGATGTTAAATAGTATTTTTGACTTGAATAAAATCACTTAAGTGTATCTAGACTTTTTTTTTTTTTAAGCAAAAACTTTCATTTCGACTGACAAAATCAACCCAACAAATCTACATTACCAAAAAAGCTATTTTGTGGCCTATATTAAGTAGAAATTAATGTTTAAGGTAACAGTTTCAGATTGTATCTATTTGAGAACAGATATTTTATCTGACTGTATTGCAAAGTTATGCAGTTACTTTCCCACTGTTAACTCATGTTCAATGACACTGAGGCAACGGTTGCGTGTAAGTCCTTTGATGTTACAACGTTATCCTGGGGAGACGTCCTGCAGCTACTTTCAGTCAGCTCTTCGGCTACAGTTGCTGAGATGACCTGACCTGGACAGATTGAGCGCGGTTTTGAATTCTCCCCATTTGTGGATGACCAGTGTGATTGACTACATATTGCTCTGAATAGTTTTAAAGACACCAATAACATCAGCAGCAGTGTATCTTGGGCTTTTGAGAGCTCCTTTGATCTCAGTTACTCACCTCTATTTCTAAGACCAGACCAGACCAGAAGTTTTTGATGTCTGTATTAAGTAGTGTCTCACAAGTTGCTCTCTAATGATGTTCCAAGATTTTACACACACATATTATTAAGCATTTGTCACAAGGATAATGATAACAGGAGGTAAGTTATGCATTGGAAGGCAAACGGTAGCCTGGGCTAAATGATGTGTGAAACTGCTTCTGTACTGTTCTATGACAGGGTTGTCCGAACCTGTTCCTGAAGGGCCACTGTCCTGCAGAGTTTAGTTCCAAGCCTAATTAAACACACCTGGACCGTGCAACTAATCAAGGTCTTCAGACTCACTTGAAACTTCCAGGCAAGTGTGTTGGAGCTAGACTCTGATCTAAACCCCTGATCTAATGCATTTAGGTTTATTCAGTGATGTTAAACAATATTTTTGACTTGTATAAAATCAGATGAGTCCCATGTTACCACATTTTAACCATGATATGAGGTGAGGAATAATGGGAAAATTATTGCACATAGTAGCTCTAATATTTTACAAGGGGTAGTAAAGTTAAAACTCTGTGGTACTTTGCTTGAGAAACAAACTCTAAAGTGTATTGCCTCTTTCACAGATTTATGGGCTTTTAAAGAGTCACAACTATTTAGGATAGATAGATAGATAGATAGATAGATAGATAGATAGATAGATAGATAGATAGATAGATAGATAGATAGATAGATAGATAGATAGATAGATAGATAGATAGATAGATAGATTGATTGATTGATTATGACCAGATATATTTTTAGATGACTATAGTTTGATACAACCTGAAAAATGCAACTCTTTATGATTTTACAAAATAGTTTTGTGCATTTGAAAACTTTTAAATACAGCATTTTGCCTTTCTTCTTTTAATTTAATGGTGCCACGGGGAAGTTTTTAGCATGATTATAAAATGAGGCACTAATGGGGACTTCAATTATTCAAAAGCCAAATGTATCATTGATGGAGCTTAATTAAATTTTGTTATAGGCGAGCCAATATCTGTGAGCAAAGGCTGTACTTACCTTTTCATTTAAGTATGTATTGTACAAGTTTTATTTAATTATATTTTATCTTAAAAAAACAGGTGTCCAAAGTTACACAGCACTAAATATAAGGCTGCATAAAAGGCTACATAACTCATAAATGACTACATTTACTCTGCTTAACTATCAATAATGTAGCATTAATATGGTTACACATTACTTTACAATACATGTACTTACTGTGTACTTACCCAAGAAAGTACTGGCTAGTATAAGGTAACCCAATGGGTTAAGGTTAGGTTTAGGGGTAGGTTCAGTGTTATTACCCAGTTATTGTAATTGCTATAATAAGTACATAGTATTTACATGTGGAACAGGACTGCAAGAGCTACCATTATAGTGTGTATGCAAAGCTACATGCGATAACACTTCTTTAAAATGACAGTGTTGTAAATATTTAAGGTTTTGTTGTGATTAATGTCTTGTGTTTCCTGTGAGAAATACATCCCGGCTTCATTCAGTTGAGTTCATACTTTCATAATGGGTTCGTATTCCCTCCATCAGTGGCATTGATGAATTAGTTCATTGGTTCCTTGGCAAGTGACATGTAAAATAAACCGAATGAACGGAAAGAACGAAAAGAAAAAGCCAAGAATCTGTCTTTACTTAATAATGAGGAAACATTAATCCAGTTAACTTCTCCTGGTCATAATATATAGTGTTTATACTACGCATTCTGTGCCTCTTTTATACATTACACAGCTCTGCACATACATACAGCACATGAACACTTGGACTTGCTACCACTGACATATACACACATACGGACCATGTTTTCTTCTAAATGGAAATCAGTTCATAGGCAGAAACGTAGGGAACGGGTGCAGAGTGAATTCTAGCCGTGGGAAATGCCACTGTAATCTACTGCCAGGAATACTGTTTATCCCGTCCGAACACATTTCTGTAAACATTGCCTTGAACGTGTTTTCCTTCCGTTTTACCCTTCTACTACCGTGTTTGGAGGGGGTCGTTTTTATGTCGTTGTGTCCTCACACGGTACATGAACTCTATTCGGTGTGGTAATATACAGCCTTGGGATTAATTACATATTGAACTATGCTGGTGATGCAATCACACTGGATTGTCATTGGCTGAACAAACGTGGCATTGCTTCATGACCCGAATTATCTTTTGCCAAACTACTGGGTTTATATAAAGCGTGCTTTGGCTTGTTTATAATGTTCTGTTATCCACACTTACTGACAACAATTTGTCTATAAACTACAAACTCTGCTGTTTTCTAAACAGGTGGCTGTGTTAGCAATTAACCCTTCATGTTCTATTGAGATTGACTTTACTTTTGAGGTCCCTGCAGATTATGTGTAAAAATTCATCTTTATTTTCCCTTCAGATCATTATAATGAGGTCCTCCGACCAAATCAAAAAAACCATTAGACTGATATTATTGTAGCCTTAACCCTCTAGCTTATTATAATGTGGATTTTTCAGAAATATCAAGAACATACCATTGAAAAGAGAAGTGCACTTAATTAAATGTGCACTTGTAGGTACTTCAAATCTTGAAAGTATATTTTCAAAAAATGCACTTGCAAATAATTTAATACATTTTCATAGTGTCATACTATAAGTATACTTTTGTGCACTTTGTAATAATTAAAACTTTTACTTTAAAGTACATTTTAAATAATTGTTTTAGTAATATTTTTGTTGTCCTTCAAAGTAAAGTACACATACATGTGTTGACTAACATACTAAAACACAAAGTACTGGATTATGAATTTAAATGTTGTGTGTTTTGATATTTAAAAATACTTATATTTTAAATGTAATAAACTGCAACTTTATTATTACAAATTACAAATATATTTAAAAATGTTACATACAATTTGCCATAAAAATGACATTAAAGTATTTTAGTTGTTTTTAAAACTAAACAAAAAAAATGTAGAACACCATATTTGAAATATGGTTATGGAATTACATATAAAGATGCATTACGGCCCACTTAAGTGAGTCAAAAAAGCTAAAGTTCAGCTTATTGCATTTAATATAAATGTAAACTATAATGCTTTTCATTTAATTGCAATTAACACTCAATTAAAGGTCCAAAACATTGCATTAAGTTCAGACAAAAGGATAATTCACCCCCCAAAAAAATACATTCTGTCATTAATTACTGACCCTCAAGTCATTCCAAACCTGTAAGACCTTCGGTCATCTTTGGAACTCAAATTAAGATATTTTTGATGAAACCCGAGAGCTTTCTGTCCCTGAAATAATGACTTTATTCAACAATTTGAGCTAACCCTTTAAGTATGTCCATAATAAGTACTCTTTTTAAAACTATTCTAAAGTGTATTTCTTTTTCAAAACAGTATTTCTATTATCCTACAGGACTGCATTCCATGTCGTGCCGCTTTAATTGCAAATTTCTCTAACACTTTGTCTTGAAAACCATGCATCAAAAGGTGGTGGTGAAAATGACTGTTACATGGAAACTGTAATAATTAATGTCGGCATATACAAAGTAAGTCTTCTATGCCCTGAAGACCATCTCAAAGCGACCGTGTTGTGCTTAATCAGAGGCAAATCTAACTGCACCTCCTGTTCTTCCAAAAGCATAGGATGGCATTCTGGTGACACCCTAGTTCACATAAGGTCTCTGTAACCTAGGGGTAATGACTATGACAATCATCCCATGCACAAGTGCACTCTAAACAAACAACAGCAACTTTACTGACTGTGAAGAGCAGTGCAGGACATGTCTGCTCCATGAGTATAATTAGTTCTGCATAAGATATTACATTTACAATGACTAAGTGACAGGGAGAGCATGTGCTCTGACACATTCCACGAATGCACTCATGTTTGGGTAACCCAAATTTCCCGGAGTTGTCTCTTAAGGAAAACATTTCCCCTCTGTAATGCCAATTTTTTTCACTGGTGAAAATTTCACATCAGCCCGATTCACGGCACAATATTTTACGAGGTAGCTAATTCGTACAAATTCGTACGACCTCACTCGTACAAATTCATACGATTTTTGCTAAATCGTACATTTTACAGTTGCCAATTCGTATATTTTACGATATACATAACCCCGCCCCTAAACCTCAAGGGGTTTATGTTTGTACGTGAGGTCAGTTCGCCACCTCGTAAAATACGACGAATTGCCGTGAGATTTTCAGTTCACACAATATTTTTTTATGTTTGAACCACAATTTTTTAATATACTAAGTTCAAAGTTTGGTGTCATAAGATTTTTTGTTTGTTTTTATTAAGAAAGCATTATTTTTTATTCTGCAATGATGCTTTAAATTGATCAAAATGACAGCAAAGACATTTTATAATGCTACAAAAAAGGATGTGTCACATGAATGCTGCTCTTTAAACTTTCCGTTCATCAAAGAAACTGAAAAAAAACAGTACAATTGTTTTCTGCAGCTATAATAATCAATATTTCTTTGGTATTTATTAAAAGTAAATACCAAATCAGCATATTACAGTAAAATGATTTCTTAATGATCATGTGAAAACAGAGTTTTACCCTCACAGAAATAATACAATTTTATTTTAAATGTTAATAATATGTCAAAATATTACTGTTTTACTTTATTTTTGATTGAACAACATAACTTTCTTTTACATAGATTCTGACCCTAAACTTGGGAATGTAGTGTATACTTATATTATAAATATACTAGTTTAACTATAAAATAACGATATAGGTCATTATCACACAAAAAAGACTGCAAATATAAAGAAGTACATTTTGGTCAATTTAAGATAAAAACATTCTTCTCCACATTGTTCTCAAATTGCATTAAAAAAATGACATTCAAACTTAATTGTAACCATTCAAAAACCTTCAAACTTCATCATAATTGGTGCAATACATGTTGAGATAAAATATTTTTGAGGTTTGAGTGCAAATGAGATGTTCAGAGTATTTTTAACATAGTGTGCAAGTAAAATTGACGATTTTAAGTGTAGTTTAAATTGTTAGGTTATTTATGGAGCATTACAGTAAAAATCTGTATTTTTGGAAGAAAAGTGTAGTTTAGACATTCTGTAAAAAAATAAAAACAACAGAAAAAGACAGAGAATCATCATGTTTAGAATGATAGGCAGAGTATAAATGTAGTTGGAGTCACCATTTCAACCCTAAATATTTGGAATCCTCTGAAACGAGGAAAGAAAACACCAGAGTGATGTTTTGGTTGTGTAGGATAATGGCAAAAGAGAAGATTGAAGCAAAACTCAGGCAATATCAGGCCTAGGATAAATAATGGACAAGGAAAAACATTCTGAAAGTGCACTAAGTTGTAGGCAGCACAGCGGGAGGAGGAGGGACAGAAACAGGCCTTGTATTATCAGATAGCAGCAGGCAGAAGAAAAAAAAATCCCCAGCAGCATTTCTTTGGGTTTTCAAATGTCTCAAGATGCAGAGGGGCAGATGGTGATGTGCAGTTGATACTTGATCTGTTTCCACAGCATGACCACTCCACTTCCCCTCTTCACCACCTCCACTTACTCATGTGCCTTATTGATTCTCTTCAGCCGCCTTGTCAAAACAATCACACAATAGGCAAAGCAAAGATCAAGACTCACTCAAGATCAAGGGAGTGATATCAGGCCTCGATTATAATATACTTGAGATTCATAAACTGACATTTTATGTGTAATGATCTGGAGAAAATATAGACAGCCTTAACATGTTAAAACACTCCCTTGTGACCACTAGTATAAATAATGTGTTACATTTGCTGTTTATGCTTACCAAAAAATGGTGTAATTGAAAATACATTCACAACAGTGTAATAAAATAAAATAAAATAATAAAATAAAATTGTAAAAAATACTTAAAACAAGAGACTTTTTAAACTAGATATCTGTACCATATTGGTTACTGGTTGTTACATTTTCTAATATTTCCTCGGTTGATATTAGACATTTAAATGTGCATGCTAATGTGGAATTTACATTATCTTTGCCATAATATAACACTCAACATACAGTACATTAAATAACACTGACAATTATTATTATTATTATTATATAATAAATAAGCATCATGGTTATCCAGTTTGGTAAAATTTGGTAAAAATGAATACATTATTATTATTATTATCATCATTATTATTATGGGTATACCAAAAGTTTAGATATTTTAATATTGCCTATTTACCGGTTATTATCCATAAATAATTATCAGCCAATCGATCACAAAATTAAAAACACATTATAATTAATCAATGGTATTCAATAAAAATAAACTGTATAAATGCATGCTATTGATCTTCATTGAGAATCATTTAATTGTTTTATATATATATATATATATTTATTTTTTTTTTTTACAACTGAATACAAGTTTGCATTCAGATCTGCCTTCATCCAATCAACAAAAGACACAGAGAACCAAGTCTCTGCCTTTTTCCTTTTTTAATCTGTTTCACTCAAATCACGACTTTAAATATCAGTACATCCCTACACAGCATTTTTGTATTGAATCGGGTTGAATTGCACAACAATTTTATCTCTTTACTATGATATAAAATTACTCATCTCAGGATTTGGATTCATACTGTATAAAACAGCTACTATAAATATACTGTATGTGCGACCCTTAGGCTAAAGGGACCTCTTAGCTCTCCAAAGTTAGTAGCCATGATCTAGAGGCTGTACACCTGCAATGCATATGAAAGAACATGTCTGAGCTTACCCTCAGAGTAAGGATAAGATTCACTTTTCCAGCTTCAGACGCCGTTTGCCCTCGCAGTCAGAGTGGTGGCACGGTGCAGAAATGCTACCTTGCCATTAAGAGCACAGCAAACACTACTTCACAGAGGTTAACTGGACCTTAGCTCAGCTTAACCCAGACTGAAAGATGTGTACAAAACCCTTAGAGCATCAAGACTTTGTTTGGGGAGAGTCTGTTGGTGTGGGTCTGAAGCCAGGCGGGGAGCTTTAAAACATTTAATAAGCTCCCACTGCGTTTGCTCCAGGGTCATGGCTCGTAAAAGGACAAGAAATTTGAGCGCGAATAACAAGTGAGGATCTCACTCCCTCACGTACAACTTAATCAGACACGGATTACATGAGCTGGGAACATCAACTCTCCCTTAATTAAAACCAGTCTGACCTGCTTTGTAATTATAGATCTGTGTCAAAGCTGAAAGTGAGTAGTCAAATATCACACATTGGCTTTGAAGTCTTTTCAAATATGCTTCAGAAAGTCAGAAAATTATATTCACTAACAGTATAAGCAAACAAATGTGTTTTAGAAATAAGTTTGTATTTAATAAGACTTGAGTTTTGGATTGAGTTCTCATGTAGATGAAGTTTTCAGCAGAATGGAAAGCCAGCCATTAATAAAATTCAATAAACCCCCTGCCACTTGCATGCATGTTTTCCTAAAAAGCTTGTTTATTTATGACTATGCAGAATTCCAGTTATTTTTCCTCAAAATCAGCAAACATAAATAAATAAATAAATAAAAAAAAAATCTATGTATTCCATCTGAGTAACTTGTAGCTTTTTATGTTATATATGGGTCAAAGACATCCCATTTTGGTGTCTGCATCAAATTAAATTTATAAAAGCGATTTTATATACATAAAAAGCATATTAAATGCAAGTAAATGTCTACTTTATTGTTTTACTTTATTGATTTACTTTTTACTTTTTATTGTTTATCTTTTGTGATAATAAATGTGAAAATATGTTCCATCATCATTCAGTGTAACAGATATATTTATGTAATAAATAAATAAATAAAACATGGTTACACTTTATTTTAAGGTGTCCTTGTTACAGTGTAATTATACATTTATTACAAGTACTGAGCAATATTATACAATTATGAAAGTACTGAGCAATATTAATTAACTACATGTACTTTCTATATGATTAGGGTTAGGATTAGGGTTAGGCTTAGGGTTATTACATGTAGTTATGCATATTGTTTATTATAATAGTAAGTACATGTAATGTGTAACAAGGACACCTTAAAATAAAGTTACCAAACATACTTATTCTGCCCTGCACTTATTAAAATGTATAAAATAAAAAGGGATCATACTAAATTATATTACATTTGAAATAATAAAAAAACGTATTTCTTGCTGACAAATGGGTAAATAATAGTGGTTTGAAGGATAGTGACAAAGATTGGTAAAGATTTAAAATCACAATTAATTTATTTCTGGAGGGCTGCACTGTGATGCTTAAATAGAGTATTTTAATATAATCTAATAAGTCTTGTTCTAAATATGGCTGACAAAATTTATTGGTATATGAAATTTTATTACACTGAATGACATTTTAGTGGGTGTCTTCTGTAAATAACAGTAAAAATGTATGATATTCATTACTTCTTGCTCAGAAAATAAAAATATTAAATTAAACAAGACACATTCAAATGCACAAAAAATAAATAAAAAATAAAGCTGTATTAAAATTTTATTGTTTTGATACTTGAAAATCCCTTTTCATCTCTGACTCATATTGGCATATTAGGTTTTTGTTGCAACTCATCTAGAGTAGGCTATATATTTAATGCAGTCATATAGTGTACGCTGTTTCACTCAGCACCTCAAGTTGCATGTCTTCTCAAACAATCTTGATAAATAACAACATAAGCAATTATTAATGTTCACCCATGGACACTCTGTGAAGAACAAGTGCTTGGCATCCCATCAGATAAAATCATATTTTGCAAAATGAGGTCTGCTGTTGCTTGGGGACAAATTATTCCATCTATAAATTCCTGTGACTCGGAAGGTGTACAACAGCAGCATCCACAACAAACTGTTTGTTTTATGAATAACATGCATAAAATATGCTTTTATGAAGATAACTGGTTCTTCTTGTAACCCAAGGCTTAACCAAACACCATTTGGGCCAGACAACATACAGTATTACATAACTGCTGCATTCTTTGATGAACAAAAGTTTTGAAGAACAGCATTTACTTCAAACAAATCTTTTGTAACATCTGAATTTCTTTAAAAATAATAATAATAATAATAATAACACATACACACAAACACACACATATTTTTTTTCCTTAAAAAAAAATCCAATTTGTGAGGGCAATACCTGCTGAATTTATATTTTCCTCCAGCAAGATTGTTTTGTCTGTCACAGATGTAGGTGCACATCAAATTGTCTTCCTAAATCCTAGTGCTCATATTCGTTTCACAAACCACACACAATTTTTCTCTCTCGCTTTCTTTGACAGCTTCTCATGTGAGATACAAGTCTGGATGATCAATCTAGCGAGGTCACTGATGCAAGCTATTTTGTAAAGCTGTCTCATTCTTATAGCCGAGCACCTTGGAGACCAAATCTAGTGCTGATTCCAGAGTGATATCAAAAGCTATTTGAGCTCTAAACAGATCAAAAAATTTGGTGAACTGTACAAACCCAGAAACCTTACACTTCCATTCTACATGCAGTCCTGAAATCTAACTGCCGTCATGTAATGTTTTCACAACGGTTTAAATATCATTACAGCTCTCAGAGGAGAGGGGCGAATGTTAAAGAGAGGTATGGAAAAAAAAAAAAACATGAGTACAAGGAGTTCAGAGCTTTGCTCTCATCCCACAGGGCCTAGTAAACAACCCACCTGTCACTCAAACATGACCTTTGGGTTCAAGGGGCGCAAGGTCAGGATGCTTTGTTGTCTTTGTTTTTCTTGCTGTATAATTTCATCAGACGCTCATATCTGGGGGGAAAGTGGGAGAGAGGCTGAGATGGCTCAGGGTCAGAGTTTAGCTTCAGGAGGGCCCTGTCCACTGACTCGCAATGAATCTTATGACACAGAGCTTACGTTCCGCAGTCACAGCTCTGGGCTTGTCTTAAAATGCTTCACTGACTTTATATTAAATACAGTACAATGCTATTTAAGTTATATTCATTGACAATAATGTTAAGACATTATCTTCTTATAATGTCTGCTGTTTGGGGAAAATGTATTGATTGAGGAGTGCTATTCAAATAAATGTAATGAAATGTAAATATTATAAATATATTCTAAAAATATTGTTATATTTAAAATGGGTAGTAACCGAGTTAAAATATTACTTGTTAAAAATATTATTTAATATGATAAAATTAACTTGATAACTGACAAAAAGATAATTCTTAAGGCTCACATCAGGTAAAATGGCTTTTGATTTGTCATTGCGCATTCTCATTGTAACCCTGAAATGTAAGTCATTATTCAATGACAATCTTTCTGCAACAGGATTATTGATCAATATTTGTTTCACAGGATTTCATACAGGTCATACAGATCTGAAACGACATGAAGGTGAGTGAATGATGACAAAATGTACCTTTTTTGTACCTATACGGTTTCATAATTTGATTTCTATGATTTTTTAAGACATTGATGCTTTTATTCAGCAAGGATGCATTAAACTGATCAAAAGTGACAGTAAAGACATTTATAATGTTTCAAAAGTATGTGCTGTTCTTTTGAACTTTCTAATCATCAAAGAATCCTGAAAAAAATATATCACATTTTCCTTAAAAATATTTTAAGTCGTTTTCATCATTGACCATAATAATAAATGTTTATTGAGCACAAAATCATCATGAGAATAAAATACTTAAAAAAATCTTCAAACTTTTGAATGATTGAGTACTTGAGCAAAAATCTGAGTTTTAAAGAACCCAGACTCACTCTTGAAAGTGATTTCAAATGTTTCTTTTTTTTTTTTTTTTTTTTTTTTTTTTTGTAGATACGCTTTCTATATGCATTAGACTGACAGTATGGGAATATATTCTGTAAAATTGATTTTCGCTTGTTGCAACATCCTCAGGCTATATATTTTAACTCTTTTTTTTTTCTCCTTCATTATATTATATTTTTTTCACAGCAATGTATTCTGTTCTCTTGAACACATATTCACCACAGGGCAAGTAATTCAAATATTAAAAGCTTTTAAAAGAAAGCTTTTGAGCTTAGCACAAATATTACTCTATATGTTTCATTAATATATGTGTCTACGGTTTTCAAGATGACTTACATCAGTCTAGGCTACAATATTAGTACATCTATCTATCTATCTATCTATCTATCTATCGATCGATCTATCTATTTTTTTCTAGCAATTTATTGTTTTGGTATTGTACCCAGTTTTAATTATAATGTGAGGTTTACATATTACATGTTAACAATTTAATGGTAATTTAGAGTTTAAATGAATGAAACATAATTAAAATAATTTAACATAGTCAGCATGCAGTGCAATGTTACTGTCACTGTGTTTTCTTCTTTAAGAGGCACTTGAGAGTCTCAGACTGTAAAAATGCAGTGTGTGAATGATGGCTCATGGAGATCAACTGTAGAGCATGTGCATTTTCTGATGCTGAATGCTTGAAGACAGGCATAGATTGATGGATAATGTGAATGCACTTCTTTAGGATGATATCGGTAGAACAGTGGGGTTTTTTTGTTGTTTTTTGGGGGGGGGGGGGGGGGGGGGGGTCTCACAGGCAGATAACAGTAATTTCCTGTAATGCCCCTCAGCCTGCCAAAACTCACTCAGGTACAATGGTGGTATTGATGTCAAGATGGCCTCAGTTCACAATTTGTCAGCAATATATCGAGCCAGTGTGTCCCCTGACAATAAAAATTGGCACTGTTTCCCTCAAAATAAGAATGCTCACGAACAGTCATTATTTCAGCCAATCGAGACCCACAGTTAGGTTCCGCAAGTAAAAATTCCATTAATTTAATATAACGTATTGTATAAGTCTTTCATACCTTGAGCTCCGATCCGATGATATACACTACCGCTGAAAAGTCTGGGTTTGGTATGAAGTAAAAAGCCATCTCAGATGCTCACCAAGATCAAAAATACAGTAAAAATAGTACTAACATTATTACAATTTTCTTTAAAAAAGTGTTTTGTATTTTAATATTGTATTGTAAAAAAAAATTGATTCCATTACATAATTCACAATGTTGATGAATGGGAATAATACTTCTGAAACCAAGGTCATTGAGAAGCTGGACAGTCACTGTTGCACACCATTCATTAAACACTTCCTAGCAGTTTTTTACGTTTGATAAATGAGGATGTGAAAGAAAGAAGGAGAGAGAAAATCAACTAAAAGGTCAAGAAGTGTGGTTATTGGAAAAAAAGTGTGAGCGGTCCAGGGCAGGCTCTTTTAGCTTTAAGTGTTTAAGGTCATCCCTCCGCATCGGGGGTTGCGTAATTGTGCTGTCCGCTGCCATTCCTTCTCTCTGTCAGATCCTGTTGCCTGATCCCTTTGTTGTGAGAGCAAACACAAGAACACAGCATGATCAGAAACACAATTTGTCGAGGGAAGGAAAAAGAGACTGAAGGAGGATAGCTTCAGAGACACAAGGCTGGGTAGCACTTTGAGAGCATGATAAAATTGAGTTAGATTGGTACCTTGACAGTGGGAGTTCAGAGAATCTGGGGCTTGTTTGGTGGCTGGTCTATTTCCTGTGGGGTTTCTCAACGGTGCAACTGCTGCATACAAATGACCCATAAGCACATGTCAACTGACACTAGTGCTGCAGGTCTATAGGCAGCCTGCTCTCATTTCTAACTCAAATTTGTAAACTAAAATCAGTTTGTTAGTTTTAATCATGCTAATTACTGTATATCCAGAAATAAAAGTTAAATGCAGTACAAAATAATAATAAAGTTACATAAAAGATACAATGATTTCTCTATGCAAATAGCTGTGTATTACAATTCATGGTTGCAAAGACACATTTATTTGTTGTTCTACTGGCCCCGAGAACAACAGCCTGGATAGTGGTCCCCAGGTAATTTGAGTTTGAGACCCCTGCCGTACAGCATATGATTATCCTATACATATCATTGTCATAACCATTGGGCACAAACAAAAACACTTCTGTAAAATATAGATGGAAAACTATTTTATCAAAGTGGAAGCGGTTGTTGAAAGTCAACTGAAGTAGATTTTCATGTTCATGGGCTATTTCCATTTCATTGAATCTATGATAGAAAATAGAGAAGGACGCATAAGCAAACTTAAACCTTCCATTTGGTTATTTTTTTAACAAGGTCAATGAAAGGTTAGAACAAAAGCAACAAGAATTTTCGCTACCGTTGAAAGGATTGTGGTTGGAAAGATATATATTTTTAAAAAGTCTCCTACCAAGAATACATTTATTTAATTAAAACTACAGCAAAAACAGAAATATTATAAAAAAAAAAATCTTTTACAATTTGATAAATATATATATATATATATATTCATTTTAGAAATGTAATACAATACTCCAGTCTTCAGTGTCACAAGATCCTTCAGAAATCATTCTAATATGCCGATTTGCTGCTCAAGAAACTTTACTTATTATTATCAATGTAAATTCTTAATATTTTTCTGGAAACCATTTTCTTCTTTGATAAATAGAGAGTTCAAAAGAACAGCATTTATTTGAAATAGAAATCTTCTAACATTATACATTTTTTACTGTCACTTTTGACCAATATAATGCATCTATGAGAATAAAAATTAAAATAAAAAAGACCAAAAAAGGACAAAATTTTGAACGATACTGTATTTTATGAAGTATTTGGTTTCTGCCTAAATTTAGATGGTTTTTAAGACTCCCCAGCTTTCACTCTTTTCTTTGGATTTCTCTGCCTCCCATTGCTCTGACTTCTCTCTTGTTCAGGATGCTGAGAGTGGAATCACCACAGCACATTTGTATAGTTCTATTGCAGGCAAAATCCTTTAGTTTTTGAGCAGGTTGTTCCTATTCACCCTTTGGATGTGGCACCCAAGGCAGTAAAGGCACATTTGCAGGTCTGTCAGTGTATGATGTGTGTACGGTCTACTTACTTGCAATGTGATTTCATTACCATGAGCGTCATGATGACACTGTTGATTTCATACATCACACATGTCAGAGGTTGTGTAGAGGGATTGCCTCAGGCCTTTCCATGGACTGAAACACAATCTCACTAGTTTGTTTAACTGGTCCACAACAATGTCATGCACAAAAGGAGAACTCAACAGAAGGAAAAAAAAAGTAAATCTGTTAGATTTAATTAAAAATCAGCCCCCTGGGACTCAAAAGTGCCCATAGATGAAGAAACACCCCATACCTGTATAAAAAATTACTGCCCATTATTCACAGTTGTAAGTGCTCCATTGAGAGTTTATATTTCATTACTGATGTATGAATGTCCTCTCTCTGCAGAAAGACTTTACGCACTGCTTTGCAATATTAGTGCTGTTCAGAACAGTATGGTTTTATGCAGGTTGAAAATATTCACTTAATCCCTGAGAGATTCCACACTGCGGTCTAGAGAGAGCAGATAAGCACAGAAACCGCCTTTATGTGAACAGGCTGAAGTACAGCACCCGTGGGAGCCTGCCAACCAGATTCACTTCCTTTCTTGAGCAACTGTCTGCTCATTTTCAGCTTGTTCACTGCTGGTTTCAATTGCTTTTTGCCTCACTAACTGAAAAAAAAAAATATATATACATATATATATATTAAGGTGGCATGTAATGAAACAAATAAATACTGAGTAAATACATACTTGCTAAAGGGTTAAGATTATTGATAGGGTTTGGTTTAGGATTAGTTACTTGTCATTATGGACAATATAATATAATGCTATTAATATATTATACTTGGAATTATTCAGGTAGTGTTATTACTATATTAAGAACATGCACTGAAAACTTATAGAAATTGCTAGTAAATTTAAAAAACAATTAGCAAAACAATTATATTTTCTTGTAAAATGTATTACAATACTCGTTGTTTTATTCATAATCTTGGGGGGGGGGAATCAGTGTAAGACATTTCTTTTAAATCAATCTGGCCTCAGAAATTGGTGGTAAAAACACTTTACTTAAAGCGTTGATGTATAATGCATTTTAAATGGTTATTAAAGGGTATAAAGCATTATAATTATTCATAATGTGTGTTGTGATACAGTATATCTTGTCGTAAATAGTTATAACTGAATTTAAAATGCATAGTGTAACAATGAAGTGATACGTGTATGTATTAACTGTGGTTACAATTATTCATGAGATTGTACAATGCATTATAAGGTGCATTACAAGGCATAACTAATGCATTAAAACTACTTTTATAATGCATTATACATAAATGCTTTAAGACTGACATAGTATTTTCTTGTAATACATACTCTAATAATCTTTGCTTTATTTACAACTTTTAAAAAAAAAAATCATTTCTACAGTGTGTAACTAAGTCACATTAAAATAATTTGTTTCCATTATTTCCGTAATTAGCATTTTTTGTCTTCTTGTAAAAATATCCAAACATCCTTAAAATAAAATACAATTACTTGAGAACACACACACACACACACACACACACACACACACACACACACACACACACACACACACACACACACACACACACACACACACACACACACACACACACACACACACACACACACACACACATACACACACACACACACACATACACACACATACATATACATATACACATATACATATACTGTATGTGTATATATATATATATATATATATATATATAGATAGCTAGATAGATAGATAGATATATACAGTATATACACACACACATATATATATATATATATATATATATATATATATGCACACACACACACAAACATATATGTATACATGTTTGTGTAAATAATTTGAACGAAAGAAAGAAATATATATTTTTTTTTTTACTGGGAAAAAAGGCAAACATAATAAGAAGAATATTTTGCAGCTGCAAAAACAAATTTTGTACGCAGAGTTTTCCATCTTTTTATGAAGAGAACAATGTCCATTATCAGTTCTTCCTTCCTTTCAGAAAGAGGAACATACCATGAGAGCCATCCTTTATCATGAGAGAACAGAGCAGAGTTAAGGGGCAGGGAACTTGGCTTGTGAGGGCACCTCATCCTGCCCTGGGCTCTATGTGGAAAGCGTGTCCTCTAGGGAATGAAGACACCAGTCTGAACCACACACAGCTTGTGGGTTTGGTCTCTCCTCAACCACCACCAAATCCCTTTAGTTTACATCCTTGTCAGACTCTGGCTCACTGCGGACCACCCTACACATTGGAATCAACACCTCTCTGCAATGCAGAAAGACAGCGAGGGAAAGTCACACGTGGATTTGGGCTGTGATATGATGGATGGGTTTGACAGGCTTTTATGGAGGTTGAGACAAAGGGAAAGGAAAGGAAGCAACCCAAGCATGGTGCGGACACTTGACGAAGCTTTCTGTGTTGAGAAAAATGACTGTGTTCAGGGAAAAAGATCAAAGGAGGGATTTTGAAGCAGCCTGAAGGAAGCATACTGATTGACTGCGAGAAGGTGAATTGATTTGTATGGGGTGCATGGAAGTATGATGGATTTTTTTCTGGATTTTCTTTTTTTTCATCACAACAATCCCTGAAGGATAAGAGTCCAGGGAAGGGGGCGGGTGGGGTGTAAATCACAAAACCTAGAGAGGTTTTGCATGGTGTAAAATAAGCAGTACGCGAAGTAAGAAGATGCCACTGCTTATGCAACTCCACCACCTGTTTCCAAAGCAGACGACGGCTGATGAATATACAGTTTGTCACACTGCATATCTGATAACTGTGTTTATTTGACAGGAACTGTTAGAGAAAACCTCAAATGGATCATGAGTGAACATTGAAGGAACACACTAAATCACGTTGGTTTGACAGACAAATCAAAAAGATCCAAAATGCAACGAAAACCGTCCGTGAGCTTCACAAACTAGACGTGATCCGCTAAAAACAGCACATGGGGACTGAAACAAATGGTCTCTCATTAGTCTGTCTGGATCAAATCCCTCACTGCATCACTAATGAGATATTTTATTTGTTTACCAGATGAGCTCGACGTTGCTTATGGGATACCAACACTAATAATGTAATCAATGGGAAACAAAAACAACAGCAGCAAATAAAGCAGATCCATTCATTCAGACCTGGCTCCTGTGAAGCCTTGATTGTCTGACATTGCTAATATCCTGCCTATTACGAATGGATTGAAATCAAATTTCACCGCACAGTGACATGCCTGATTAGTCCTGTGTTTCAGGGGAAGTTATTCGCCATCAGGCAAATATTAGAAAGGCCCTGGATTAAAGAAGGACTGAAACAGGAAGTCAAATCAAAGCTCCCCCTCTATGCACGGGTAATGAAACGTTTTCAAATGGAAGCAATTCCAGAACAGTGGAGAGCACAGCGTGCTTTTGCAAAAATACAAACACACACGCATTAACCCCTGCCTCTCAAGTCAGTTTTCAGAACAAACATGGACGCCCCCACAAACATACAAAGTAGCTTTTCCCTGGGTGTTCGAAAGGAAAGGTTAACTAAGGTCAAGCTCTAGATGTTGCTTCCTGAACTTATCCTGGTAACACTTTAGTGTAGGGACCAATTCTCACTATTAACTAGTTGCTTATTAGCATGCCTATTTTTTAATCTTTTAGCTTTTAAAACTACTTTAAACTTAAAACTGCTTCCACTGTAAAAAGCGATTAGTTGATTTTACTTTAAAAAATTGAGGAAACCCTTTGCCTTGAAATTATTAAGTAAATAATAATTAAAAAATAATAATTTAAGTGAACTGTCAAGTTCACTTAACTTTGTTTTTTTAATTATTATATACTTAAAATATTAAAAATATTCAATATTTAAAATAAATATTAAAATATTCAATATTTTATTTTTGTTGTACTATCCTTTCATCTGTTAAAGGTGCTGTATGTAGGATTTTTTCACCAGCCCCTCCTCCTCAGACTTGAAGCACATGCAGGTTGCCAGATTAACGATACCAACAGGATCTAGCACACATGACGATGAAATGAAATGAAATACGCTGCGTCAACCCGGGGTGCCGAAATACAATTGGGTAAACTGGCAGTGGGCGGGTTTAACAAACCATAACAAACACAGACATTCCGGGCCGGAACGCACATTTTCAAAGGAGAATAACTGACTGTAGCATTGTTTTTCAGATAAACAAGTATGTTAACTTAGCATGTTACTTAAATATCTGCAAGCATATTATGTTATTTTTATGGTTTAGTAGAGTCAAAATCCTACATACAGCACCTTTAAGAGTGATTTCTGATGACAGCACTACTCAGTGCATTTGTTGGCTGCTTCTTACAATGTGTTGTTGAAAGTAAAAATAACTTCCTTGTTGTTTTCAGTCTCTTTCAATATAAAAGTCTTTACTGCTGACTCGTAAAAACAGTTTCTTTGTCGCCATCTAATGGCAGAACAATGTAACTAAAATCACATCATGAACACACATAATGTAAGCACCTGATGCTGCTGACACAGAACAGCATACATTGTTTACATTCAGAACAAAGCACACGCATATGTCGTGATACTCTCCAAAATGGCGCCAGGCTGACGTGGAGGAGATGAATTGTAGAATAAAGTCATTTTTTTTGCCTTCTTTGCACACAAAAAGTATTCTCATAGCTTCAAAAAATTACATTGAACCACTGATGTCACATGGATTATTTTAACGATGTCCTTACTATGTTTCTGGACCTTGATCGTGGTAGTACCCTTGCTGTATGGGAGGGTAAGAGAGCTCTCGGAATTCATCAAAAATATCTTAATTTGTGTTCCGAAGATGAACAAAGATCTTAAGGGTTTGGAACGACATGAGGGTGAGTAATTAATGACAACATTTTCATTTTTGGGTGAACTATCCCTTTAACTAATACTAAATACAATTTAATACTACTATTGTTTATATTAAATATTATTGAATAATAATATTTAATAAACAACAACAGCCATCATAAAAGTAAAAAAATACAAAGGCAGCACTCTGATATACAGCACTGAAGTTACATATATAACATGTATGAGATTTTGCCCTCAGTCAAAACTGTTTGCACAATTTGAACAAATAATAGAGTAATAAGACCAAAGGCTGCCAGTGAGAATTACCCAAAATGAATTATATTTCATGTTTAACCACTGTAGAGACATCAGAGCCAACAGTAAGTTCCAGAAGAGCTGCCCGAGGTGAGGCTGCTCTTGGCGGTTTCATGAGTACCGAATGACCGCTGACGCCCTTGAACTCACATCTCCGAAAACACTGAAGCAAATTTTCAAATAGACATTATCTTTATTAACAAACCACATATTTGAAGTCTAAACAAGTACAATTGCCTAAAGAAAATCCTAAAATTACATTCCGTGACATAGAAACAGTATTACAGTGGATTTTGGTGTCCGCCATGACACTCACTGTGAGAAACACCGCAAGCAGAGTGATACAAAAAGTGAAATGGTTGGAGTTCTGTTATCTCACTCCTCTTAGCCAATCAGATTCAAGGACCAGAAAGAACTGTTGTATAAACTGATTTATGTTGAGTTTTACTGAGTTAGTTAGCGTAATGTAACCTCGCTGACAAGACCGCTTAATAAACATTCACTTACCGAAAATGTGACCATGTTTTCTACAGTCTCTGAAGCCACCAACTTATCCATGTTGTCAATGGAAAGTCTGCATTACACTTGCAGTGTCTTGCAGTCTGATTTACACTTCAAAACAAATATTCGGCACGAGAAATAGAGTTCTATTCACAAACAAATGACTCATATGAGCTGCTTCTTTTAGCAAATCCCAAAACATACACCACTGTGTTGTTGAACAAATTACTCTTATGAGTCGGTTTTTTTAAAGAATGATTTAAAACGACACATGGGTTATAGGTTTGAATCAGTTTTGGCGAATACTTCACTGAATCAGTCAGAGAGGTTATTGATTCTGACTGACTCACTGACTGATACTGTGATATACAATATACCAAGGCCATTGCTAATGAATTTGTATTCACAAGGACTACTGATTCAAATGACATGAACCTTGGTACACAGCAGTGTACTTTGCCTGTTCTTTTGATTCCTTAAAGAAATACAGACAACTGTTGTGATAAAGACAGTCAACAAAATCTCACATTTCCATACCTAGCTACCTGCAACAGTATTTCTGTGCAAGTAAAATTTATATCACAACAAGTAATAGTATTAACAAGCTCTCCACATGAAGTCCATATGCAATTCATCTCTCTTGTGGTCTGGTCTGTTCCTGTTTATTCTGCAATCAGACCTGGATGTCTGCTTTCTGCAGCACCACCAACACTAATGCTGCTCCATAAGTATGGAGCACTTATGCAAAATCATAACTGTAATCTCTATATTCCATTACCGTCAATGACAAGTTCCAATGAGTCATACATATTTATTCATCAAGAGATTTCCTATATCCCACTGTTCGAAAAGCATTTCACTCTGCCAGTTATGGAGCCACATTACAATGTCCCTATTGCGGAAGCTTTATTTCAGAGGCAGATAAACCCGTTCCAATTTTACTGTGGTCACACGTTAATTAATCCTCAAGGAGGATTCAAAGTGCTACACTTTAACACAAAGCTTTGTCTCCGGAGCCCAAATGACTCTTTGTTCAGGATTAAATAAGAGGGAGAAGGGAATCAGTCCCACGTGACGGGGACAGTGAGAGGCTTTGCTCTGTTTGTAATGCTCCAGCAGTGCCGTTAACCCACATTAAAATCTTAATTTATGCACACACTCTCAGGTCAAAGACTATCTCCTATCCCTTCACCCCACACCACTGAGGCTTTAAGAAGGAATGGGGCATCACAGCGACAGTTAAATGACCACACTTTGCCTGCTGAGAGATGTTTTAGCAGTGATAGGCCACATTTTCCATCCCACTTAGTCCATCAAGCTGATAACAGAAAACTGTTCAACTGGCTAAAATGAGCAAAATGACATTGGTGGTAAAAGAAGGTGCACTGCAAGGGGCACAAAAAGGGGTATGCAACAATTTTGAACAATGGGTTTATATGCATTTTTAGTCTGGCTATTTACTTGTAGCTCATTTTGCAACAGTTGAAGATGACTTTTTTTTTTTTACTTTTTTTTATGTCAAATAATGTTCTTAAACAACACAAAAGAAATTAACTGAAACTTTGTGTTGACATTGTTAGAGTTCCCATCCATCTTTATGAACCAGATGTTTCCAAGACATAAATCTGAGGGTGCAGGTATGCTTGAGGCCAGTGCTATTTTGGTATCACTGAGATACTATTACATTTTTTCATTAAAATTTACATTTATTTTTACATTTTATTGTTATTTTTATATTTTCTATATTTTGTATATTTTATGTTTTTATATTTTAATTTTAAAGTTTTAGTATATTTGTTGGGTTTGTCTTTTTTTTAATACGTATATTTTAATTAAGCGTATTTATAATTTTTTTTGTTTCAGTTTTTGTTATTTTAGTACATCAAGTTAAACTAAATGTCTCATTGGCAACTAGCTGAATTAAAATAAGTTTTTGTCAATTTTAATTCAAGTTAAAGTTTATTTTATTGCAAGTAAAGGATTTTTGATGGTTTTAATTAACTATAATATCTCTGCCCGAGACACAAGCCTGACCATTTGCAGTTCTTAACCAAACTCTTTTGTCAAAATGCTATGAATTAGCTTTCTTTATTTTGTTCTACTGCTATTTGTTTTTTCTATATGGCTTGTCTTAACACCTGACATGTAAATTACATAAACTGTCAACTTTGCGAAAGGTCAAAGGCCAAAAGGCAATATTCATTTATTTCTTTAGAAATAATGCATACAGTAATAAAAAAGACACTAAAGATTAATGAGACTTTTTTAGTTTTCGATTCACTCATATTGAAAGATTTACTTCAGAAAAAAATGACTCCTTGTTGATGTAAAAATTCTGTTTATTTAAAGTGTTTTACAGTGAATCGCATTCCAATGTTTAATCCAAGAATGGCCCCAAATGCATCCACAGATGTCTGAGCTAAACCTCGAGTATCCACTGACTCTAAAACCTGGCACACTGTAGGGGTATGTGTAAGGAAAACATGATATGTATTATTTTGTGTCACAGTGAGTTTTTAAAACTACATTTACTGATTTTTTTTTTCTTTTTTTGTGTGTTTCTTATTTTAATGTTGTTGATATTGTATATAGTTTTCAATGTTCAAAGACCATGAAAGGCCATATAAATTGCCTATGGGCTTCTGACTATGTGACTGTATTGAGAAGTGAGGGCGTCAAAGTTTGTGTTTCATGCCCCCCAACAAATGGGCAGCAGTGCCCCTGGGCACCCGCCTGCTCTTGGCAATCATTTGTTCAATAGCATCCATTTGCATAAGCTAGAAATGTCAGATAATTTGAGAACTTTTTTCCACCCCCCAAAATTGCTGTGCTCAGAAGTTTTCAAAGAGCTGTTGTTGACAGTTTAATTGCAGTTACACTCAGTGTAGCGCATGACTTACTGTGTGGTACTTAAATGTCAGGATATTGACTGAAATATAGAGACCTTTTTTTTAAGTGAATCAAAGATATGGAGTAGAAACAGAAAATTCAATTACTTTAATTTGTTGAATGGATTGCTAAAATATGACTCTGATTGGCTTATTTCTGTCAGGTATGACTGATTCAGCATTTTAAACAAGTGAGGTTTGACTGGTTAATATGGGCTGGTAAATACCCTAACTATAGCAGTCTTTCCGTATTGACAATCATTCAAAAGTAGCAATGCATTCTCAATGCCTTTGTAGTCTAAAGCCCTGATTCTGACCAAATTCCACTGTACCGCAGTGTTTTAATAACAGTTTATGTATGCAATATTCATCAAAATAAAATAAAAAAGAAATGTATGGCTTACTGTGTTTCTATAAACATTTCATCATCTTTTCAAAGTCAGATCCAACCACCATCTGTATCTTAAAATAAACATTTATATGTTACATAAAAACTGTAAATATATTTTATATTCTATTTAAAAACGGTGGTATGGAAGTGAAATAGCAAATCTCCCATGGCACATGCTGTGTAGACAATCAAGAAGCTTGCTATCAGAAATGGAAAGTTTCTAGCAGTGCGCTTCTTAGTGAGATTTGTGTTCATATCTGTGCCTGGCCCAGGTGCGATTTGGATTCCAAGCAGGACTCAGCAAGAGCACCAGCCAACAAAACAAACCAATTTGTCTCATGCAGCCGTACCATTCCCCTCTGATTGCTGCCTTTCAGAGTTTAAATGGCATGTAAAGATACCTTTAGTACTGTGAAGGACATTTAATTTTGTTCTCTGGTGGTAAATTTCAAATTGATATTTAGTCTTAAAAGCAAATTTGAGAGCTCAGGGACATTATGGAGTGACCTTTGAATGCAACATGTTCAAACCCACTGCAATTATGACAAACACAGACAAGTTACGATGTTAAAGTTTGATAGGTTGTTTTATATAACTGAAACACTGTTAACTCCAAAAAAAAAAAGCTGGCTTCTACTTTGGACATCACAGAGCAGCCCAACACGGTACCAAAGTTCTTTAGTTTAATAATTATTCACTTAAAAACTAATTTCCTGAAAATCAAACATACATTTTTATTATATATGCATTTTATTATTTGCATTTGGCACAGATCAGGACAGTTTGGGACCCATTATTGGGCCACATCCCATCACTTGAGAACCTCTATCTCAGATGTCCATATAAATACACTTGCCATAGAGGAGCAGTTGTTAAGAGAACGACACACATTTAACTCCAGCCATTAATGTCTAGATATCTATCTCGATGTACACGCACTTCTCAGAGAGCTACCGTCACTAAGAGAAGGATAATTCTTGTTAGGCAGGACAAGGAGCTTCAGAAAGCTTAACAGCACAGCATACATCAATCAAATGTCAAACTTAATCAAATTGGACTGCCGTCACCTTGTTACAGTCCAAAAAATCTCCCTGTTGTCTCGAAGCAATCGGCCATTTGAGCATGCCGGATCTAATTTAATTCAGCAGAAGCTTGATTTAAAATCGTATAGCCATGCAGGGAATCTTCTTTTTGCATGGATATTAAATTAGAGTTCAGGACTACACCAGAAATAGCTTTCCATTTTCTACCTTGAGTTTAGAGAGAGCTATTACAGATATGATTCTGCCCCATGCAGAATCAGTTTTGTGGTTGTTTGGGAGGGGGGGGTTCTTTATGTTTATGACTATTATTTATATTTATTTTTATTTATTTATTGTAAATAAGAGATTAAGAGAATAATTCACCGAAAAATGAAAATTTGCTGAAAATTTACTCACTCTCTGGCCATCCAAGATGTCGATGAGTTTGTTTCTTCTTTGGAACAGATTTGGAGAAACTTAGCATTTTGACTCTTTTTCTGACGGCACCCATTCACTGCATAGGATCCATGGTGAGCAAGTGACGCAATGCTGCATTTCTGTTCCAATGAAGAAACAAACTGATCTACATCTTGGATGGCCAGATGATGAGTACATTTTCATCAAAGTTTCATGTTTAGGTAAACTATTTCTTTAATAAAGATTCTTTAAGTACTACTCTGGAAACATGGCATAAAATAATAACTGAACTTAAAAAATGTACATCTATAACAAAATGCTACCAATAGCCATTAAAGGGATAGTTCACCCAAAAATGAAAATTCTGTCATCATTTACTCACCCTCAAGTAGTTCCATACCTGTATGAATGTCTTTGTTCTGCTGAACACAAAGGAAGATATTCTGAAGAATGTGGGAAACAGAGCAGTTCTGGGGCACCATTGACTTCCATAGTATTTTTTTTTCCTACTATGGAAGTCAATGGTGCCCCAAAACAGCCTGGTTACAAACTTTCTTCAAAATATCTTCCTTTGTGTTCAGCAGAACAAAGACATTCATACAGGTTTGGAACTACTTGAGGGTGAGTAAATGATGACAGAATTTTCATTTTTGGGGGAACTATCCCTTTAAGGGGTTTCACACATACAATTCTTTTTGAAAAAGTACTGGTACATTATGGCTCAGATATCATGTGTGAATGCAAATAAGAATGCAAAAGTCATATTTCTCACTTTCAGCACTATGGGTTTTAAAAATGCATCTCAAGTGTTTTTTTTTTCTTTCACCCTGTATGATCGACCCTCTAGGCTTATCACTCAGAAGTAAATATTGTCAAATTGGACAGTGAAACTTAAGTGCTTTTCCTCATTCAGGAATCAAATAAAGAAAATAGCAAAGCCTAGGTCATTTCCGATTATTGACATCACAGTTTACCAGTATTTTTGTGCTGAAGTGTGAATAACATCTTACCAAAAAGACAGAAAGTATTTGCTTGTGTGAACTGCAGATATGGTGTATTTACCAGAAAAGTCAATCCAACAATTTTACGGTAATTTTCCAGTTTAATGAGCGAATGCAGCAACTGATGCCTGAGGAAGCAACACAAAATATTAAGAGCCAACGGTATGTAAATGTTTAAACAGGATACTATGTGTAATTTGTGATATATTTAAATATCTGTTATGTCAAATTGCTTCCTTTTGCGGTAAAAAAATAAATAAATCTAAATGACATTTTTTTTTGTAAATGTTTTGATAAACATCTTGCAAATTCTGCAAGTGGTATGTAAACTTATATGAGAAACATTATATATACTGACACCCTAAATGTGTGACATATTACGCATTTCTGCTCACAATAATTGCTAGGGGAGTTCTGGAAGAAAAGTATATATATTGACCAGTGAAGATATATGACATGATTACAGTTGAGATATCTGTATCATCCTGCCACAGGCTCTCTGAGGATCAGAAGAGAAGATAATTGTTCTGAAAAGAGACAAAGAAACATGAACTTGGCCATTTGAGGGGCCTGGAGATTTACTTTCCCTGAAAATTAAATAAGGGCAAAATATCCAATTGCATTAGTAAGAGTCAGAAAAGGCAGCAAATCGAGTTTGATGTTGTTTATATGAGAGGAGACTGGTGCCTGAATGTTGAAAGGGATGAAATATGATATTTATAACCCAATGTTTAGGGTGGTTTGTCATCGCTTTTTACGTGAGAGTGGTTCCTGTGATGAGGATGGTTGACTATCTGTCATGTCTGCAACGCCATGCAAACAGGCTGAAATGCTCAGATGGTGCAGCAAATTATCCCGTCTCATCTGGGTCTGAGCCTCAGTGCTGGAAAAACACACACTGGCTTTGTTTCAGACTGGATGGGCCTGTTAAGGGTAACGTTTACTCCAGCAGTGGCTCCTACAATGCTCGGCATGGAGCATTGCCCCGCACATAGCTGCCATACACATGCAATTTTTCTTTTTCTCATCCGAATGCTCTCTGTTCCACTGGAACCACAAAATAAAATGCAGCCAAATACAACACTGCTAGGGATACACTGCAATACTGGTAAAAAAAATATTTTAATTTAAATGTTAAAATTGAACTTTAAGAATAAAACATTTAATAAAATGAATAAATACAATTTGAGATTTAAATGAAAAACAACTTTTTATTAATTAAAATTTCAGGATTTCAGTAACATTTTAATTTTCAGATTAATCTGATTATTTTAGGTTTACTCCACCTATTTCAATCCTATCGACATTTCATTCAGATCATTAAGCTCAATCAGATCGACTGAGGTTTTTACATGAAAGCTTTTCAATCCAACTGAGCCATCAATATGATTACTAATGGATTAGTTGGGTGCATGTTAACGTTGCTAATTACATACATTGTCAACTGTGCAAAAGGTCCAAGGCCAAAAGGTACATTTTCTTGTTTATTATTATTATTATTATTATCACTGTTGTTGTTGTTTTCCATCAGTGATAAAAACATGCTAAACATTAAAGAGATTTTATTTTATTTTTTAGCTCCACTAATATTGATTGTACTATTTAAAACAAAAATAATGTATAATATAATATTTATTTAATATTTAATTAAATAATATTTAGTCATATTGATTTTTTTCCCCCAAATAAAATATTAATATTCATAAAGGATTATAAATATTAATATTAATAAAGGATACTTTCTAGGCAGAAAACATTGGCAGAAAATATCAACAGAGGATAGACATACATAAACATTATGATTTTTTGGCTGGCACTTCACTGAATATGAAAAAAGGCCTTTTTGAACCTTTAAATTATATGACACATCCTGGTGTTACTATGCTGAGAAAACCAAAGCGGACTGTAGAAATGTGGGTGGTAATTTGCCCATATGTTATTCAGACGATAGTGACACATAACCTTGACTAAAGTCTGACTTAATGAGTCTTCACATAAAGGTGAAGATGAAAAGTAAAAATATAATTCCATCATGCACTATGCTCTTAATGAATATAACAGTATGAATGATTTTATTCATACTGAATGTTAAGTCTTAAAGGGGTAATACACCCAAAACTAAATTTCTATCATCATTTACTCCCCCTCGTCTCATTTCAAAACCAGCATTAACTTTTTTTTCTGCAAAATATATAAAATATTTTCAAAAATATCTCAGTGCTTTTGTCCATACAGTACAATGAAGGTCAGTGGGGCCCAGTCAGTGTTGTTTTGGACGCCACTGACTTTCATTGTATAGACAAAAACAGTTGAAACATTCTTCTTTTGTGTTCTGCAGAAAAAAAGAAAATCATTTAGAACTAAATGAGGGTGAGTAAATGATGACAGAATTTTGGGGTGAACTTTCCCTTTAAAAATAAAGTACAAGTCCTGCCTTAAGATGCAATGCACATGGTGCCAAGACCCGAGGGTCTGGTTGTGTAAATGACAGTATCTGATCCAGCAGCATACGGATTGAGGAGCTGCCAGCAATGTTCCTTTTCCAGACGCTAACCTGAACCTATATTTCAGTCTATGCTGACACACTTTCCCCAGAAACCTGTTTGTGTATTCCACAGATACCACTGCTTTATCACTCCCACCTAAACATTTGTCTTAGACGTGGAGTTCCCAGGACTGGTCTTCTGTCATGAGTATTAAGACACGTATAAGCTACCTGAGTCAAATGTTATTGACAGGCAGTTTGGGAATTGGTTGTCAAGGCAGCAAGGTGTTCTCCTTTTTAATCCCTTTTTTCATTGAAATTAATGTTGTCATTCTTCATTTCCGTATGAAAGCCCTGTAATGAAGATGCACACAGAAAACAGTCATAAATTATGGCAGTGAATAGATTGCTACTGCTGTGTTTTGGAAAGTGATTTCATTCATGTCAGAGTAATTGCCTGCTGTTAGATAGGCAATGTGAATGATTTTAAATAATGGAAAACATACTGCTGACTCTGCAGCCCACATCTCGACAAAGTTGCAGTTCTTTTGTTGGTAGAGGTGGATGGGACATTAATATAGTTTCTGATAAGAGATAAGAAGTTTTGGGAACTTTGTCCAACCACCTTAATGTGTAGCACCTACAGCTCTGCAGATCCTTCTGGAGTTTAAAAGTCACAGCAGCAACAAGCCATTTCATTCAGAGGATCAGAGAGAGGATGGAAAATGGACAAATAAACTAAATTATTGCTACCCTACCTCACACAGGGCCCCGCGTCAGCTAAGGATGGCCCTGAATACAAGTGAACCTCAGCATGAAAATAATAGTGTTTTATATGACCCCTTTTCAGCTACATTTTTGAGGCAGAAAATGTCCATTGTCAACATCAGCACAGCAGTCTATGAAGCACTGCTAACACATAAGTCCCTTTAAATGTGCCCTTTCTCTTGTTCAGTGTGGCAAATTTGTGACCAACTTGAACTTGTTCGCCCTCACGCAAAACTCCAGAACATGTTGACTGAATGAAATGACTATTTTGCCTGTGAAATTTTGCCAAGCAATGACAAATGTCGCCACACCTTAAGGCTTAAAGTTCATCCAAAAATAAAAATGCTGTACTAATGACATCATGTAACAACCAATGAGGTTTGACGTTAGAGCTTCACGTCGCCTTATTTGATGTAGTCTGTGTATACGTGTATTGATCAATTTCGAGTGAAAGCTTAAATTTCAATCAGTTCATCATACAAAGTAATCATATCACTTCAGAAGAATTAAAATATACCATATGGATTAATTTTACACTGCCTTTATATCCTTTATGGAACTTTGAACTTTTGTATTGACTTTCATTCTTTGGACAAAACCGTTAATCATTCTTCAAAGTATTTTTTGTTGTGTACAGCATAAAAAAAAAAAAAGTTTGCAATGACATGAGAGCTTCAAATTTAGGGTGAACAATCCCTTTAATAGGCATCAATACAAGTTTTAAAGGGTTACTCCACCCCAAAATGAATAACCCACATGTCGTTCCAAACCCATAAAAGCTTTGTTCATCTTCGGAACACAATTTAAGATGTTTTGGATGAAAACCGGTAGGCTTGTGACTGTCCCATTGACTGACAAACAATTAACACTGTCAAGGCACAGAAATGTATATACAAAACATCGTCAGAATAGTCCATCTGCCATCAGTGGTTCAACAGTAACGTAATGAAGCGATGAGAATACTTTTTGTATGCAAAGGAAAAAAAAAAAAAACGACTTTATTCAACAATTTGTCTCCTCTGCATCAGTGTAGTGCCATTTTGGAGAGTATCCACTGAACGCAAACTCAGAAGAAGAACGAAGCTTTTACGGGTTTGGAACGACATGGGGGTAAGTGATTAATGACAAAATTTTTATTTTGGGGTGGTATAACCCTTTAAATCATCAGCTTCATGGCTTAATGATTTTAAACTCCCTTGGACTTCTGAGATAAAGGTTTACTGTGAAAACACTTTTAGAACTTAAAACTTCCCTCTTAGTGGGGGGGGGGGGGGTAATGTATTGAAAATAGGCTCCAAATGCATCTTTTTTCTGATCTTCTGATTTTTTTGATACCATCAATACATTTAAACAGAAGACCACTCACACTGAGATCCAGTGGAAGAAAGCAGGATATGCAATATTATTTCTAAATCCAAAAAGAACTACACAGTGAAATGGGGCAAAATCTGCCACATCTTGTACTGTTTCTTAATGTATGCAGCACCTACAGCTCTGCAGATCCTTTGGCGTCACAGCAGCAACAAGCCATTTAATTCCAAGGATCAGAGAGAGGTTGGAAAATGGCCATAAAACTAAATGATTGCTATGCAAATATCTTTACTAACAATATACGTGAACATCAGGATGAAAAATAATAATAATAAAAATGTATGATATGACCCCTTTAAATTCAAATCATAAGGCCCAGTGCCACTGATGTTGCTTGATTAACTGGTACTGAAAAATATCAAATCCATTAACTGGTAATGAATAATAAGACATTTGTCATGCTGCTAAATTGAATATGTGCTCACACAGCACCACAGAACAAAGCTAATGTGTAGCTCCGGATTGTTCTCTGCAGGCTTTGTGTTATTTCAAGCATGTCCTGGTCGCTCAGTGATAGTCTGTTTACAGGGGCTGCTATTATTGCCTCTGACTGCGAAGATTACTGCATATTAATAATGTCAATATTCATATAAGTGTCAAATAAAAGAGATAAATTTGGCTCTGCCCACAAGTCGGCTGTAATAAAATCTAATCCAGAGATGCAGACAGTGTGCTCCCAGGCAGTAAGCTGAGTAAATGGGAGACAATTAAAGGAAGTATCTGCAAACCTATTTGATAGTTAACCAATTCTAAATGCTTGTTTTGCCTTCACACCAAGGCTAAGTATGTATACAGAGTGTGGCTGCGCAACAATGCAAAAACAAACAAGCATCAGTTGAGGCAGTCAGTGTATGTGCCTGGCCACACTAGACATGCAGCAGTAAGCATGATGCTACAGTCCAGGCCAATAAATGTTTTCATTCACTGACTCTCATATGCCCTGTTGTTGAGTGCTTGCAACCCCTGAGAGAAACACTTGTTAGAAGAAACTTTGAGCTTCAGGAATGCAATAACAAACAGGCAGAATTGTTTTTTTTTTCAGCGAGCTGAACAAATACCTTTGCTTCTGGCCCAGTTTTTCTGAACCTTTATTGGTAACAGAAATGAAACATGTCTTCCCATCTATAACTATCTATTATAGACTGCACTGCGGGCCAATTTAATTTGAGGCCACAGAGTAAATGATGTGACGTCTGGTGGCCTTTAAAGCTGATTACACATCTTAGGTTGAAAAATGTCTCAAAACATGGTGCTCAGGAAAAGGAAAGTAAGGCACATTTCTACTTCAAGAGCTACACTTTATTCAAACTAAAAAACTTGTATGTTACTCCAGATATAGTTCATCCTTGGATTTTTTTTGTGGACTTCCAATCATATTTTTATGGAAGTCCATTTCTGACATGAACAGAAAAATGAAAAAGGTAATTGCGATTTTTCTTCTCCTTGCAAGATATATAAGTTTGCAATTGTGAGAAAACAAGTCAGAATTTAGATAAAAAGTTGCAATTACCTTTTTATGTTGTGGAAGAAACAAAAACACAGAATTGCGAGATAAAGTCAGAATTCTGCATTTAAATCTGTGTTTGCCTCTCATAATTCTGAGTAAAAAAACATCATAAATGCAGATATAAAGTATTCTAAATTGTGTGATTAAAAAGTCACAATATATATATATTTTTTTCATTCATGCATGTATACATATAGACTAAACCCAACTGAAAAAGGACATTACAAAAAGTTTTTAAGATTTAATATTTTATATATCGAAATTATTATATTCAATGACATTAATAAAGCTTACAATTAAACAGATTATCTTTATAACGAATAACTATACTATAATTAATTATCAGCTATAATGTTGTGATTTCCAAGCCCAAGTTATTCCTCTATGGATTTAACAAGCAAAGTTTTTGGCAAATTTATGATGGACAGATATCACCTGCTCATTTTCAGCTCAAGCTGACACAGAGAATAACAACAGGAAGCAGTCAAATAAATCATAGCTTTAAGTTCACGATACACTATTCTGCTCAATTCACAAAAGAAACACCAAACTATTGCACAATCGAAAACTTTTAGGTATTTGTGTTGCAGAGAATCTATTTTTTTTCATGCTTCACACTCGAACAGATTAAAAGCCAATTTTTTTGTCATGCTCGACAGCTTTGAGAAGACTTGGCATTTCCATAATAGTAGGCAGCAGTTTTTGGAAAGGATGCATTTCCAGATGCCACTGACCAGATAAAACAATTATACAAGGAGCAGACAGTCCGACTCTTCAACTGAGACGTTCGCGCGGGGCCAATCCGCAGGGCCAATCCATTAGGATATGGCACAGGATGCCCAGGAGCCAATGGTTCAGCTTTATGATTTATCCTGGTGTCTTATATTTACAGATTCACAATAAAGATTCAAAGAATTGATCAGCCTTTTATAATAAAAATAGACTTAGCAATACAATTCTCTCAAATCCAGTGTCAGCACAGGATAAGATACACAGCAAGGACACAAAACAATATATAAATACAATGAAGTCATTACTAAAGTGAAGCCAGGTGCAAAGATCCTTGTAAAATTATCTTTAAGAATCATTCATTTAGTACAATTTCCATATGTTCACAGAAAAAAGTCCTCAATACAACATCTCCAACAGCACCACAGCAGGTGTGTACAGATATACATTTGTTATACCCTCGTTCTAATGTTGATGAACCCAGATCATTTTAAATGAAGAAGTGCAGACAGTAATTTGCATAAACAAGCACGAGCCATGTGTAGGGCTTTTCATACAGCCTCACCTCTCTCTCCTGCTTTCACACGCTCACTTTTTCACACACACTCTTACCTTAAAGCATGATCTTTAAATAAAACTGTGCAATTCTCCAAGCTATACATCATAGATTTACCAGTCTATGTAAAATAAAACCAATAAAAAGGTATTTTTCCCCCAAGTGGCAATATGCAAATTTTGCAATTGGTTGTATCAAGAACTTTCTAGATTTTATGCACAAATATACACAGTGAAACTGGAACATTGTTTTTGAACTTAAGATGGTCATTATAAGAAAGGTAAACAGATTCATAATAATAAAATCTAAGACAGCTATAATTTTTTAGATTATAAATATTTATGCTGTGCTCATTTTCTTAAAGGAACAGTACACCCAAAAAAAAAAAAAAATTGCTGAACAAAAATTCACCCTCAGGCCAATTGGAGAAATTTAGCATCAGGAGCTGTCAGAATGAGTCCAAATAGCTTATTAAAACATCACAATAATCCACAATTAATTCACATACTCCAGTCCATTAGTAAATGTCTTGTGAAGTTAAAACCTGCTTATTTATAAGAAGCAAATCCATCATTAAGGCGTTTTAACCGCTGTTTCCAGCTAAAATCTGTAATCTATAATAACACTTCCTCCAGTGAAAAAGTTCCTCAAGTTTTCACTTCACAAGCTATGAATTGATGGACTGGATTCATGAGGATTACTTGTGGATTATTGTGTTTTCATCAGCTGTTTGGACTCTCATTCTGACGGCACCCATTCACTGCAGAGTAAGTGATGAAATGCAAAATTTCTCAAATCTTTTCCGATGAACAAAAAATCTCCATCTACTATCTCATCTACACAAAATTTTCATCTTTTAATGTCTGGGATGCAGTTGTGACATGCCTATCCATTTTATCACTACCACAACATCCCTTTCTGATTTACAATATTTAACCAAATAAGGCCTTTCAAAGAGAATTCAAAAACTCGCTTAGATCAAGCTTACTTGCACACTGGCAACATATTATATGGGTATTATAATGAAGATTTGTTTAGGCTTTTCCTGAATTTTTTTGTGTGATATCTTGGCTTCGCACACTGCCTGACCATATTCACAGTCCTCTAAACAAACTACGCTGGATGCCAGACAACTTTAGAGAAATCTTCAGACTCCATATCTTCAAATGAAAACAATCCTCTCTGTTTATGGTGGAGAATTTCGATCAGACATACTGATACCCAGCTCTCAGTGGGTCCTCCTCTGATGGAAATAAATCTGCCTCGCAGACCTTCTCAATTTCACACTAACTGTAGCTAAATTACCTCGCATATTAATGCGTGTCCATATCCTGCTAACTATCTAATGAAATGTTTTAAGCCGTGGCCAAATTAATTGAATTCAACCCCATGCTGCCGTTTTGAAAATTGCTGCAGATATTCTCCTGCTATTGGAAGATAACTGGTTGACATTTATAAAGTCATATGTGTTAGTTGCTATTGGTGCTGAGGAAGCTTTCGTTTGTTGTTGACAGTGCGTCTTGCGGGAGTAACTTCAAGCATGTAGCAAACACATTGAATTCTGAGAAATTGTCTAATTATTAACAACAGGGGATGTGTCTATAGACTATTGACACTGTGCTAAAAGAACAATTATTACTGTAATGTATCAGCCCAGAGCAACTAAGTATTGATTGCACTGGATATATACATCAAGAAAATGATGAGGAATTATTTTCAGCTAACATTGTCTGTAAAATGGAAGAAGTTATATACTATATTCCTGCATGTGAATGTCAAGTTAGATGAAGTAATAAATCCTGAATGAAACTATTTGCAACTAAATTATCATCATATTGCCTTAACAAAGTGCTACTGACATGACTGCATTTGATTGAATAGCTTTTTCACGCCAAGGATGCCTGAACTATACATTTCCATAACAATGGCCGAGTCAAGGCCTATAAGCAACTTTAAACGATCCTCCGCCGCATAATACAGTATAATGGTCATGGTTTTGAATGATTTCCTCTCTTCTAATGCTTTTCCTATCACTCTTTCTTCCTCTCTTTGACACTGTCCGCCAGCAGCCCTTTCCTGTCTAGATTTGCATTCAGATTCATAGAAAGCTTCCTCTCGTTTATTCATTCCACTGAAGGTCTCTCAGAGTTCAGGATATTGCCACGAGTGTGTCCACTTAACAGCCAACAGAGTCATAAGTGCTGGAATCTAAACAACGCTTTAATGCAGTCATGTAGAAACTGGAATACTTATGTTAAATAATTGTTAGAATTAAAACAAATGTACTTACACTACTTTTCAAAAGTTTGGGGTCTGCAAGATTTTTTTATGTTTTTGAAAGTTTTCTATTTGATCAAATTCACAGTATTATTTTGAAATATTTTTTCAATTTTAGATGACTGTTTTCATTCAGTATCATTACTCCAGTCTTCAGTATCACATGATCCTTCAGTATGGTGACTGAGAGAGCTCAACGCGCTGCAACTTCAGAAAACACATGCAAATAGAAAAAGCACCGGCAAATCAAGAAAACATCTTCATCAATCTGACAGCAAGTGCTGCAAATGCTCACAACACAAACAAATCAAGAATTTTATTTGCAGCGCGTTTCTTTGTTTGGTTGTGTTGTGAGTATTTGCAGTGTGTTTCTTTGTTTGGTTGTGTTGTGAGTATTTGCAGTGTGTTTCTTTGTTTGGTTGTGTTGTGAGTATTTGCAGTGTGTTTCTTTGTTTGGTTGTGTTGTGAGTATTTGCAGTGTGTTTCTTTGTTTGGTTGTGTTGTCAGTATTTGCAGCGCATGTGTTGTAAAATTGACGAAGTTGTTTTTTTAATTTGTAGGTGTTTTTTCTATTTGCAGCGCATTGAGCTCTCTCGGCCACCGTACTACGGAAATCATTCTAATTTGCTGATTTTCAGCTCAAGAAATATTTCTATTTGTAATCAATGATATATATATTAATTTCCTTCAAACAAAAAAAAAAGTACCAAAAATCCTTCAAAAACAATCTGTATTACTTATATCAACATTACACTCAGTAACGTCTCGGTTACGTACGTAACGTCTCGGTTACGTACGTAACCTCGTTCCCTGATGGAGGGAACGGAGACGTTATGTCGTGACGACATAGGGGATTTACTTGGAAGCCCCAATCATCTCTGACTAGAGAAAACGCCAATGAATATTGGCTAGTGGAATTTGCATACCTGAGCCACTCCCCGTGCACACGGGTATAAATAGGCGACAGGTGCATCCACTGATCAGGTTTTACGCTGAGGAGCCAAGAATGTGTCCCTGACACCCAGCGATGGTTCAAGATTGTGGCATGGGGACATAACGTCTCCGTTCCCTCCATCAGGGAACGAGGGTTACGTACGTAACCGAGACGTTCCCTATCTGTCGGTCACTACGAGTTATGTCGTGACGACATAGGGGTCTTATGGAAAGCGCCACAACCTGAACCCCGTCACGACCTTGTGGCATGCAGATGCTGACAAACGAGCGCGTGACAGACAAATGCCATGCAAAGGTCGCAACCTTCCCGTCGCCCCAGCGCAAATTCGCTAACCTTGGTGCCCGCAGGGACCACTGAGTACATCGCTGCTGGAGATAGCCAAGCCGCTGTTCCTTACCCCAGTGTCAGAAGGGATTTCGACCTTCAATGAAAGATGCTTCACGTCTTTCCTGTTTGTTGTTACAGCTTGGCAGTAACGACGGGGAAGCGAGCCTTCCGGAGAAGGGCGCTACGGAGGCCACATCCTGCCCGAAGGGAGGTACCATGTGGAGACACTGATATGGACTGACCCAGGCCTGGGGCAGTACTACATACGACTGGACCCTGGGGCAGATCCTACCTAGGAGTAGGGAGGAGGGCTGCCAGCAGGGCCTGACAGAGAGCTCTGTCAAAGGGAAGACACGGGTTTACCGTGAGGGAAGCCTTACCGTGGAAGAATACACGTATGGGATTACCCGAGGGGAATCAAAGCCATACGGACACCTAGCCGAGTACAGGGGCTGACCGGAGACCCGGGCGAGCTAGCACAAGTACTGGGCCTGGCGTCAGACTGCTCCGCCCAGTCTGACTGCCGGGGGTGCTGGAGGAACTCCACCAGGGTTCGCCGTCCGGGGAACTGAACTGGAGGAGAAAACAGGCGCTCGTATCCCCGGGTGAGGGGGAATGGCGCAGCAAGCGTGACACCAGCCAGTTCTTCCCGCACTTACCTGTTACCCAACACACGGGAAGAAACTGGCTCAACGCAGAGACTGTAGAATCTCGCGAAGGTGTTCGGTGTCGCCCAGCCCGCAGCTCTACAGATGTCTGCCAGAGAGGCGCCGTGCGCCAACGCATAGGAGGAGGCAACACTCCGTGTGGAGTGAGCCCTCACCCCCATGGGGCACGGCTCGCCTTGGGATTGGTACGCCAAGGCGATGGCATCCACTATCCAGTGGGCCAACCTCTGCTTGGAGACAGCCTTCCCTTTCTGCTGACCACCGTAACAGACAAGGAGTTGCTCAGAGCTTCTGAAGCTCCGGGTGCGGTCCACGTATATGCGCCATGCTCTTACGGGACACAGCAACGCCAAGGCTGGGTCTGCCTCCTCCGAAGGCAGTGCTTGCAGGTTCACCACCTGATCGCGGAAGGGCGTGGTGGGAACCTTGGGCACGTATCCAGGCCGGGGTCTCAGGACAACGTGAGAGTAGTCCGGCCCAAACACAAGGCACTCTTCGCTCACCGAAAATGCTTAGAGGTCCCTGACCCTCTTGATGGAAGTGAGCGCGGTCAGGAGCGCTGTCTTAGCCGACAGGTATCCGCTACTTACCTGTTCGCTTAGCTCGACTGAGTCCAGCGGCTCACAGGGACCCCTCTGAAGTCCAGCCAGGACGATAGAGAGGTCCCAGGAGGGCCTCAGGGGTAGCCTAGGGGGATTCAACCTCCTGGCACCCCTCAGGAACCTCACGATGAGATCATGCTTTCCCAGGGACCGGCCGTCCACTGCATCGTGATGGGCCGCGATAGCGGCCACATACACTTTCAAGGTGGAGGGTGATAGCCTACGCTCCAACCTTTCTTGCAGGAAAGAAAAGCACTACTCCAATCGTGCATCTTCGGGGGTCTTCTCGGCGAGAAGAACACCAGTTCGCGAACAGACTCCACTTCAGGGCATAGGCTTGCCTTGTAGAAGGAGCTCTAGCCTGAGTGATGGTCTCTGCCACTGCCTGTGGGAGACCACTCAAGTCTGCCGCGTCCCGTCCAGGAGCCACACATGGAGGTTCAACAGGTCTGGACGCAGGTGCCAATGGTGCCGAGCCCCTGAGAAAGGAGGTCCTTCCTCAGAGGAATGCGCCAGGGAGGGGCTGTCGCGAGGAGAATGAGTTCGGGAAACCAGGTCCGGGTGGGCCAGAACGGCGCGACCAGCAGGACCTGCTCCTCGTCCTCCCTGACTTTGCACAGTGTCTGTGCGAGCAGGCTCACTGGGGGAAATGCATACTTGATGCATACCCGAGGCCAGCTGTGTGCCAGTGCGTCCGTGCCGAGGGTGCCCTCGGTCAGGGAGAAATACAGCTGGCAGTGGGAGGACTCGTGGGAAGCAAACAGGTCTACCTGAGCTTCCCCGAATCGACTCCAGATCAGCCGGATCGTCTCGGGATGGAGTCGCCATTCTCCGGGGAAGTGAGCTGTCGTGAGAGCGCGTTGGCCGCACGATTGAGCTCCCCCGGAACGTGGACAACACGCAGCGATTTGAGCCGCGTGTGACTCCAGAGGAGGAGATGGCGGGCGAGCTGTGACATGCGGCGTGATCGTATACCCCCCATCCGGTTGATATACGACACAGCCGCAGTGTTGTCAGTACGGACCAACACATGCTTGCCTAACAGCAGTGGCCGAAACTGCCGCAAGGCTAGATGCACTGCCAGCAGCTCTAGGCAGTTGATGTGCCAAAGCAGCCGAGGCCCGTCCAGAGCCCCGAGGCTGCCTGCCCGTTTTTTTGCATGTAGCGCCCCAGCCCGTGCTGGAGGCATCTGTTGTGACAACAATATGCCGAAACACTTGTTCTAAGGGCACCCCAGCCCGTAGAAAGGCAAGGTCCGTCCAGGGGCTGAAGGAGCGGCGACACTCCTGTGTGATGTTCACCCAAAGTGCACCGCGGCGCATGCCCACCTCGGGACTCGGGAGTTTACTAGTGCTGAAGTGGTCTCATATGAAGCAATCCGAGCGGCATGACTGCAGCTACGGATGCCATATGCCAGGAGCCTCTGAAAACAGTTTCAGCGGAGCCACAGTCCTGCCTCTGAAGGAACTCAGGCAGTTCAGCACTGAATGGGCGCGCTCTTCCGTGAGGCGCGCCTTCATACTCACCGAGTCTACTCCACACCAAGAAAAGAGATTCTCTGCGCAGGGGAGAGCTTGCTCTTTTCCTAGTTGACCCGATGCCCCAACTGGCTGAGGTGCCGAAGCACCAGGTCCCTGTGATCGCACAACTGTTCTCGTGTGCGGGCCATGCTCGAGACAGTTGAGGATCTGATGCCCACTTCCCGTAAGGGGCAAGGGCACCTCCGCGATCTTCGTGTAGACACGGGCGGACAGGGAGAGCCCAAAGGGAGGACCCTGTACTGCCATGCCCGACCCGGACGCAAACCGCAGGAACGGTCTGTGTCGCGGAAGGATCGAAACATGAAAGTAAGCATCCTTCAGGTCGATCGCTGCAAACCAATCCCGGGGCTGTAGCATTTGATCATGCGCCTGTGCGTCAACATCTTAAACGGGAGCCTGTGCAGGGCCCGGTTCAGGAGTCGCAATCCAGGATTGGTCGAAGGCCACCGTCTTTCTTGGGTACGATGAAATAAGGGCTGTAAACCCCTGCCTCATCTCGGCTGGGGACCGGCTCGATTGCATCCTTGCCAGGAGGACAGCAATCCTCGCGCAAGACAGGAGCATTCTGAGCTGCCACCGCAGTCTCGAGAACGCCGCTGAACTTGGGAGGTCGCCTGGCGAACTGAATCGCGTAGCAGAGTCGAATTGTGCGCGTGAGCCAACGAGACGGGCTGGGCAGCGCAAGCCACGCCTCCAGAGCCGTGCAAGTGGCTCCGACGGCACAATCGACGTACCCGCAGTGGTGCAGCGAATGGGGTAAGGCTGGATGGTACAGAAGGCCCTGCGTTCTGACTCATCCTTGCAGAACTCCCTGAGTCCCTGTAGGGACTGGCTAGAGGTGCGTGGGAAGCACTGCGTCCCCGAACCGCACTCTCTTGGCGCTGGCAAAATGGGTCGCGGGTGAGAGTGAGGAGGCAACGCGTCGCACACTGTCAACCCGTGGACCTAAAAACTCGGAGGAAAGGGAATAGCTCTTACTTGATAATGTGGGTACCGCTGGCCCTTGAGCCAGCGGCGGAACAGAATGAATGATTCTCCCCCTGCCCTCCTTCGGGGGGAAGGAGTGGCGCTGTGGGCACAGTCCTCGACAGTGTCGCCGAACAGTCAAGCCTGGGAGACGAGAGCGTCGAGAAAGCTCACTTTGTCGACATCGCTCCTCTCAGCAAGGCAGAGCCATAGATGGCGCTCTGGGACCACACCTGTGGACATCGCCTTCCCGAGGGACTGCGCTGCGACTTTCCCGCCCGTAGGGCGAGGCCAGTCGCTGAGCGCAGTTCCTGCTTCAACCTCGGGTTGGTACTACCCTCGTGCATTTAATGCCTTGGCTTGGTGTGCACGCGGATAGCCTTGGCATGCAGCGCAGAGGCGGCTTGGCCCGCAGCACTGTAAGCCTCGGCCGCGAGAGCGGCCGTAGCTTACAAGCTTTGGACGGGAGACGAGGACAACTCCTCCAAGTGGCGGCGTTTTGCAGGCACAAGTGCACTGCAACCGCACTCTCCACCTGGGAAAATGTCGACGTACCCCGTAGCCGCCCTGCCATCGAGGGTAGCGAGGATGGAGGAGGCAGACGAGCCGCTTCTGGCCGTTAAAAGGGGCCGTCCACCACTTCATCAGCTCCTCGTGCACTTCCGGGAAGAAAGGAACCGGGCAGGGCGTGGTCGCGAGCCACGGCCCGTGCCGAGGAGCCAATCATCTCACCGCGAGGGCTCGGGACTAGGAGGTGTGCACGCCTCCAGCCCGATCTCGCGCGCGGCCCGGGAAAGCACGGCTGTCAACTCTGGGTCTGATTCGGCGGCGGCCGCGACACCCGAGGGGTGCAGCTTCGCCGAATCTTCATCTCAGAGGACGTTTGCCATCCACCGATGCCGCGATCGACATCTGATCCTCTATCAGCGCGCCAAATGAAACGCTGGGCACGCCGTGAGACGCACAGCAGAATCACGGGGAGCCGCACAGAACAGCTGCTGCGGGAGGAGTGAAAGGTCCGTGGGGGACTGACCTGGCGGAAAGCTCTCACTGTAACTCAGATCGCCCAGAGCACTAGCCGATGGTTCTCTGCTCGTGGCAGAGAAGCCAGCGCGGGTAGTGACAGAGGGAGCCTCTCCCATCCCGAGAGGAGAGAGAGGCGCGATCGCAGCGCTGCCATGGTTACACGCTCAGAACGAAAGCATAAAACATCCACGAACGCAGCTTCAGCGCGCTGGATGCCCAGACACTGAAGACAACGATCGTGGCTGTCGACGGAGGATAGGAAACGACCGCAACCAAGAGGACACGGCCGGAACAGCGTCTTTAAAAAGACGTGAATCGGCCGTGCTTTTTGCTCTTTTATGAAATCTGCTCTTTTAGTTGAAGTGCCCAGGGGAAATCGCTGCAGACAGGGACACCGCTGTTCGCACCGTGACGCCAACCAGAACAGCTTCCAGACAGATGAATGGCTTTGTGGAGATCAACACGTTCATCCACTTGGCTCCGAAGCAAAAATCTGATCAGTGGATGCACCTGTCGCCTATTTATACCGTGTGCACGGGGAGTGGTCAGGTATGCAATTCCACTAGCCAATATTCATTGGCGTTTTCTCTAGTCAGAGATGATTGGGGCTTCCAAGTAAATCCCTATGTCGTCACGACATAACTCGTAGTGACCGACAGATAGGGAACCCTCGTCCCTGATGGAGGGAACGGAGACGTTGCATCAATGTGTGCCAGCTGTGTGCCAGTGCGTCCGTGCGAGGGTTGCCCTCGGTCAGGGAGAAATGCAGCTGGCAGTGGGAGGACTCGTGGGAAGAAAACAGGTCTACCTGAGCTTCCCTGAATCGACTCCAGATCAGCCGGATCGTCTCGGGATGGAGTCGCATTCTCCGGGGAATGAGCTGTCGTGAGAGCGCGTCGGCCGCACGATTGAGCTCCCGGGAACGTGGACAGCGCGCAGCTGATTTGGCCGCGTGTGACTCCAGAGGAGGAGATGGCGGGCGAGCTGTGACATGCGGCGTGATCGTATACCCCCCATCCGGTTGATATACGACACAGCCGCAGTGTTGTCAGTACGGACCAACATGCTGAAGCACCAGGTCCCTGTGATCGCACAACTGTTTCGGTGTGCGGGCCATGCTCGAGACAGTTGAGGATCCTGATGCCCACTTCCCGTATCGGGGCAAGGGCACCCTCCGCGATCTTCGTGAAGACACGGGCGGACAGGGAGAGCCCGAAGGGGAGGACCCTGTACTGCCATGCCCGACCCCCGGACGCAAACCGCAGGAACGGTCCTGTGTCGCGGAAGGATCGAAACATGAAAGTAAGCATCCTTCAGGTCGATCGCTGCAAACCAATCCCTGGGCTGTATGCATTTGATCATGCGCCTGTGCATCAACATCTTAAACGGGAGCCTGTGCAGGGCCCGGTTCAGGAGTCGCAATCCAGGATTGGTCGAAGGCCACCGTCTTTCTTGGGTACGATGAAATAAGGGCTGTAAACCCCCTGCCTCATCTCGGCTGGAGGGACCGGCTCGATTGCATCCTTGCCAGGAGGACAGCAATCTCCTCGCGCAAGACAGGAGCATTCCGAGCTGCCACCGCAGTCTCGAGAACGCCGCTGAACTTGGGAGGTCGCCTGGCGAACTGAATAGCGTAGCCGAGTCGAATTGTGCGCGTGAGCCAACGAGACGGGCTGGGCAGCGCAAGCCACGCCTCCAGACGCCGTGCAAGTGGCTCCGACGGCACAATCGACGTACCCGCAGTGGTGCAGCGAATGGGAGTAAGGCTGGATGGTACAGAAGGCCCTGCGTTCTGACTCATCCTTGCAGAACTCCCTGAGTCCCTGTAGGGACTGGCTAGAGGTGCGTGGGGAAGCACTGCGTCCCCGAACCGCACTCTCTTGGCGCTGGCAAAATGGGTCGCGGGTGAGAGTGAGGAGGCAACGCGTCGCACACTGTCAACCCGTGGACCTAAAAAACTCGGAGGAAAGGGAATAGCTCTTACTTGATAATGTGGGTACCGCTGGCCCTTCAGCGGCGGAACAGAATGAATGATTCTCCCCCTGCCCTCCTTCGGGGGAAGGAGAGTGGCGCTGTCCTCGCCATCTCCTGAGATCAAGCAGGCTCCCACATCTCCGGATTGCCTGTGTCAGGGCCGCTTTATCGCCTCTGAGGACGACATAGGGGCCAGCTGGAACACAGGGGGCGCCGCGCTCCTGCGAGAGGCTCGACGCGCCGGCTTACGATTCAGCCCGGGGCGGAGCCGTTACTTACCTGTTCCCTAATCTGGAGGGGCACAGGAGGGCGCCCACGGCGACAAGCAGACTGGGTCTTGCTCTGCGGCGGAGCGGTGCATCACGCCGGGGCAAGATGTGTTGCCTCGGTCTGTTTCTGTACTGCCGAGGACTGCTGGGCACAGTCCTCGACAGTGTCGCCGAACAGTCAAGCCTGGGAGACGAGAGCGTCGAGAAAGCTCACTTTGTCGACATCGCTCCTGTCAGCCAGGCAGAGCCATAGATGGCGCTCTTGGACCACACCTGTGGACATCGCCTTCCCGAGGGACTGCGCTGCGACTTTCCCCGCCCGTAGGGCGAGGCCAGTCGCTGAGCGCAGTTCCTGCTTCAACCTCGGGTTGGTACTACCCTTGTGCATTTAATGCCTTGGCTTGGTGTGCACGCAGGATAGCCTTGGCATGCAGCGCAGAGGCGGCTTGGCCCGCAGCACTGTAAGCCTTGGCCGCGAGAGAGCGGCCGTAGCTTACAGGCTTTGGACGGGAGGACGAGAGACGAGGACAATTCCTCCAAGTGGCGGGTTTTGCAGGCACAAGTGCACTGCAACCGCACTCTCCACCTGGGAAATGTCGACGTACCCCGTAGCCGCCCTGCCATCGAGGGTAGCGAGGATGGAGGAGGCAGACGAGCCGCTTCTGGCCGTAAAAAAGGGGCCGTCCATCCACCGTTCATCAGCTCCTCGTGCACTTCCGGGAAGAAAGGAACCGGGGCAGGCGTTGGTCGCGAGCCACGGCCCATGCCGAGAGCCAATCATCTCACGCGAGGGCTCGGGACTAGGAGGTGTGCACGCCTCCAGCCCGTCGCGCGGGCGGCCCGGGGGAAGGGGAACTCAGGAAGGGAAGGCGGGGGTCCGAGGGGAAGGGGGGAAACCCGAGGGGGCAAACTCTTCATCCGATTCAGAGGACGATTGGCCCCGCCACCGAGCGGGATGCAGATCACATCTGAATCCTCATCCGCCCAGAGAAACGCTGGCCCGTGAGACGGCACAGCGACTCACCAGGGAGCCGCACAAGAACCGCTCTCGCGGAGGGGAAGTGAAAGGCTGGGGGGCACGCCGGGATGAGACTCACTGCAGACAGGATCGCCCAGGAGCACTAGCCGATGCCGCTCTAGTCAGATAGGCAGAGAAGCAAGCAGCAAGCATAAAGCAGTTCCCGGAAGAGCCGCACAGCAGAAAGGGCGAGCCTCAACGAAGCCAGCACAGAACGGCATTGCCATCGCACTGAACGCATGCTGAAAACGCGTGCTGGAGGGAGAGGAAACGACCGCAACCAAGAGGACACGGCCGGAACAGCGTCTTTTAAAAGAGTGAATCGGCCGTGCTTTTTGCTCTTTTAGGAAATCTGCTCTTTTAGTTGAAGTGCCCAGGGGAATCGCTGCAGACAGGGACACCGCTGTTCGCACCGTGACGCCAACCAGAAAGCTTCCCGACAGTTGAATGGCTTTGTGGAGATCAACACGTTCATCCACTTGGCTCCGAAGCAAAAACTGATCAGTGGATGCACCTGTCGCCTATTTATACCGTGTGCACGGGGAGTGGCTCAGGTATGCAAATTCCACTAGCCATATTCATTAATGTTTTCTCTGAGTCAGAGTGATTGGGGTTCCAAGTAAATCCCCTATGTCGTCACGACATGAAACTCGTAGTGACCGACAGATAGGGAACGGTGATTAGGAGTGTTGTAACACTTAAAGGGATAGTTCACTTTGAAATTAAAATTTGGTATCTATCAGCTTACCCCAAGGGCATCCAAGATGTAGGTGTCTTTTTTTCTTCAGTAGATCCAATTTTGATGTTTTTAGGTCAAACCGTTCTAGTCTGTCAGTCATATAATGGCAGGTATAGGTCACTGTCTCTATAAGAGGGAAAAAGAACATGCACAGAGAAATCCTAATTAAACAATTCCCCATCGTAACTACACATTGATAGCCTAAGACACGAAACGAGCGGTTTGTGTGAGAAAACGAACAGTATTTATATCGTTTTTTACCTCTTGTACACAACCATTTCCAAGTGATCTGAGTGCGCACACACATCCGGTGTGTGACGTGTGTGTGCGCGCGCTTTGGCTCACGCTGCATTCACACGGGGCGTCGGCGTCAACGCTTGACGGAGGGCGTGTCTGAAGCGTGGTGCTGACGCGCCATCATAGTTACAACAACCAATCACATACTTCTTTGGTGTTGCATGAACGGGATTGGGTATTTGCATGAGGCGATCTGATTGGCTGATGCCTCCGTTGGCGCTTGAAAAGTTGCGTCACACACCACGCTTCAGACACGCCCTCTGTCAAGCGTTGACGCCGACGCCCCGTGTGAATGCAGCGTGAGCCAGAGCGCGCACACACACGTCACACACCGGATGTGTGTGCGCACTCAGATCACTTGGACATGGTTGTGTACAAGAGGTAAAAAACTATATAAATACTGTTTGTTTTCTCACACAAACCGCTCGTTTCGTGTCTTAGGCCATCAATGTGTAGTTACGATGGGGAATTGTTTAATTTGGATTTCTCTGTGCATGTTCTTTTTCCCTCTTATAGAGACAGTGACCTATACCTGCCATTATATGACTGACAGACTAGAACGGTTTGACCTAAAAACATCAAAATTGGATCTACTGAAGAAAAAAAGACACCTACATCTTGGATGCCCTTGGGGTAAGCTGATAGATACCAAATTTTAATTTCAAAGTGAACTATCCCTTTAAGGCCACACTGCACACTGCACAGTCGGAAATTTTCGTCCAAAATTTTTGCATGTTAAAAAATAAAAACGAGCTCACGTTGTGTCAATCACGTTTCTACACTGCCTTATTTTTTTTTGACGGACGAAAGTTTCGGAGGCAGTGTGGAAACGTGATTGACACAACGTGAGCTCGTATTTATTTTTTAACGTGCGAAAATTTTGGACAAAAATTTTGACTGTGCAGTGTGCAATGACCTTAAGAGTTACGACACTCCTAATCACCGTTCCTTTATAAAACATGCCAGCCTTTGAAACAATATCAAGCTACACATAACATCTCATAAGACCTTTCAGAGGTCTTTCTCTCACTCCTGTGTTGAGGAAGTTTTTATAAGAAATAAAAAAAGCAGAATGAACTCTGACCTCTTGGTGTCTTGGTGCCTCTTTATCAGAGCGGGCACATCCAGACTCAGTAGGTGAGGTTCTCTCCCTCTTGCTATCAGTCTGGGTCTCTGTTGTGTTCAGCCTACTATAGATAGGGCCACACTGAGGAGATTACAAATGAGACACTGTCTGACCAGTGCAGAGAAACACGGCCCGTTAGCGCCCGCCGCCTGCTGTGCGGGAGGACGGACCAATGTTTCAAAATATGCTCAATTATCAATACCTTTATAAATTAGTGAGCGAGGCTGAGTATTCATAATGGATCTCGGCGGTTTGATAAGTGGTTTCTTTGGGATGCCATGCGCTGCAAGTCTGTCAACCTTGAGAACCGTGCATACGTATTCTTTTGGACTCGTTGTCTGCGAGTTTATCGAAACACCCTCAGGCTTTTAAACCCAAGCAGTAACTAGTACTAGCAGTTCGGCTGCTAGTACATGGCATTTAGTTTGGTTGAGGAAAGCAATGCATCCCAGGAAAAATTCTCCTTGGGTTGAATGTGCATCAGTACATTAGACGTATGATATCTTCAGCGTTCGAAGGGTAATCCATTTAAAGCGCTGGCTGTTTTAATAAACAGGTCATAAGAACAATGGGATTGGGTAATGGGAGTGAATCGCTGTTGATAATCCCCAGACACCCCGTCACTCCTCCTTAGGCTTTTTAATTTTGTTGCATGGAGGGGAAAAAACACAGTGAAACCCCTTGAGATGAGGGGCCTGTACATTTATTCATTATTGATCCCCCTTTTTCGCCACCCATTCAACTAAAATGTGTTAACTTTACTATTATTTGCAAAGGGATCAAGCGTTCCCCACTCAACCAATGAAAGACGCTGGTTCGATAGGCCACGCTTTGCTGCTTTACTTATAGACGTGATATATTATTCACAACTCGCCAAGTTACACCAGAAGCATCAAGGCATAACGGAAGCATTATTTATATATGATATTGTCATGTGCTCTGTCAATGTGATGCTCCTCATCAATTATACAGCGCAGCGACTCCTTTGATTAGACGTGGGATCGGCTTTGTTTTTCATTTTTGATATTGAGCCTCGTGAACATATGATAATGGAGTCTGACACGGGAGATTTTCCTCTGATGTTTGTCATTTGCCAAAGTTTGAGATGAACGCATCGTCGCAGCATCATTAGTGCTGTCGCTCATCTGGAACATCAAAACGGGACAAAAGAGCCCTGTGATAATATGTGATCATCCCACAATTACAAAAACATTGGTGATAATACAAAACTTTGCTTGTGTTACCTTTTTGCCTTATTAATCTCTGATTTGATGCTCATTATGCAGATCAGACAATGCAATACCTTCAAATTCAGGTATGATTATTATGTATAAATCTGATATTATTTAATAGTATTATTATTATTAAATAATAACGTTATTATTATTAGTAGTAGTATTAAATAATAATAATTTATTATTTGAAATTTCTTTTTTGAACACAAATAATAATAATAATAATAATAATAATAAATGTTTATTGAGCACCAATTCAGCATATTAGAATGATTTCTGAAGGATAATGTGGCACTGAAGACTGAAATAATGGCTATTGAAGATTCAGCTTTGCCAGCACAGGAATAAATTATATTTTAAAATATATTAAAATAGAGTACAGTTATTTTAAATTGTAATTAATATTTCACACAGATTTTTCACACCATATTTTCCTTAAGACAGTGTACGTATAAATTAGTATGAAAGCATAGCATGAAATCAATTGAAGACATTATTAAACAAGTGCATGTATTTTCTGATTTTTAATTAAAAATGAATTTAATTAAATACATTTTATTTTAAATAAAATGTATTTAATGAATTTAATTAAATAAATTGTATTTAAAAAAATGTATTTAATAATTTTATTTAAAAACAAATGTATTTAATAATTTTATTTAAAAATATTTTACATTTATTTGAAATAATATAGCTATTTTAATATAATTTAATTTTTATGTATTTTTTATTTTAATGATTATTTTTTTATGCAGCTTAACATTAAAGTCATAACTCTCAGTCTCATTCATTATCCAACACTGTTACCGTCTCAGAAACTGTCCAAACTACATTATTTCATTTTTGAGTTATGACACATTTCTTATTGACTTTACTTCTCTGGCTCAATTTTCCTCTCGGGCAAGATTTATGTTTGTGCAGGCATTCGGAGGAAACCAGAACTTACTAATCATAAGCTTGTGGTGTTTAAAAACACACATCAGAACGGCTGGCCGCTAACCAAACAACAGTGTGTTTAGGCGTTCCTCAGGTGAGCGGCCATCAGCAGATGCTCCTCATAAGTGTGCTGGGGAGCTTGATTACAAACTCTTTTATTAGGTTTGATCAGTGTGTGTGTGGAAGATTAGGGCCAGGGAGACAGGTCTTTACCCTCCAGTGATCTCTGGAATAATGAGGATATGTTACCATGGTGATTCTCAGAGAAGCCTCTGCCAGTGTGAAGAACCATTTAAAATCAGTTGCTTTGTTTTTCTTTGGCCATCACTGCCTTCCTGTTCCTAGTTTTTAAATGTACAAGAACTGTGTGGAAGTGTGGAAACAATGCAGAACAGACTCAGTACCTGTTAAATATGTAGTAATGACACAAGTTACTGCAAGCTAGTTATGTTTTAATCTATCGAGTGTTTCGTAATGCAGTTGATGATAGAGGAAAGAAAGGGGGTAAAAGTACTGTATATAAGCGGAAAAAGCAGTAAGTTGGATTTGAGTAGAATCTGTCCGTGACCATGAACCAAAGGCAGTACACCACAAAAACAGATGACTAGCTATAGTAGACATGCCTTTCAAAGCAGCATTAACCAGCTGAGACCTTGCCTGATCCTTTTCTGATTGGTTAAATAGCTATTAATGAATGAGCTGTTATGAGTTAATTATACACAATAACAGATTTGAATGATGCTGTATTCAAGTGATGAACTTCCATCTCTGATGCCAGCCTAATGTCAACTCTTTAACATCGCTTAAAGAGGATCAACTAGCTAGATTTTTATGAGCTTTTGTATGTAAATAAATAAATAAAAAGATTAAATACTGTCTTTAGAAAAAAAGTAAAGTGATATAATTTGACAGTGATGAACTTATAGTCGAGAGCATGTAAAGAAAAGTGTGCCATTCTCAAAACTAATTAAAACTCAATAAACTCTTATAGGTCTTGACAACTCACAATTAGAGAAATTAATAACTTACAAAAATACTTATGTAGAGCATAGTTATTCCATTTCTAACAATAAATGTTTAAAATAAATAGCTTAACAAATGACTTTTTCTAAAGCCACTGGAAGTATACAGTGTGTGTGTGTACATATATATATATATATATATATATATAGTATATATATATATATATATATATATATATATATATCACGGTTAGTGAATGAGACCCAATATTCTGGTTTATATCACGGTTAGCGAATGAGACCCGATACTCTGGGTTCAAATTAATCAATATTATTTCATATATATAATATGTGCTTTAATGTGCTATTTTTTTATGCAATTAAAAATGTTTTCTATTTTAATACATTAAAGTACATGCACTTTATTCTTTTATTCCTGATTTTTTTTTTCAGGATTATTTGATGAACAAAAAAGTTCAAAATAACTCCATTTATTTGAAGTATGTAAGTCTTTTATAATAATTTAAAAGTCTTTACTGTCACTTTTTATAATTTTAATTTATCCTTTCAAATTTAAAGTATCAAAAAATCAGTCTGCTTGCTTTTATAAGGTCAAATTTTGATTTGTTCTTACTTCTTGATTTGCACTTACCTTTTAAGTTTAGAAAGGAACAGTGTCTTTTTCCAGCAAGTTTGGCATGTTTTGAAAGGCGGCTCAGCAATTCGTTAACACTCTTTCTGAGCATTAAACACTCTTATACCATAGAAATAAGGTTTCCTTTTTATACCTGGCTCTTCTAGTTCAGTGTATACTGTCTGCGCAGGGCAGGTGTGTATTTGTGTTGAAGCGCAGTATCTCATGTCAGCTCTGTGTACATGTTTGTGTGTGTGTTTAAATGTGTGTATGTTGACAGATCAGCGGAGAGCTCCGGCATGTAAACTGATGTGTGGTTTGAGTCGCTGAATTAAGGAGATGCTGTGACGTGCATGTAACAGTGCTGATGTGTGTTTAGCAGAGAATACATGGTGTGCAGACTCTTTTATTGGGAAAACGTTTTATTACAACAGTTACAGAGCACCCTACTGAGGGCTCACTGCCGTCACAGCATGATAATGTCTCTGAGTGTTTGTGTATGTGGTTATGGGAAGGGGAAATGGAAGAATTTATTGAAAAGGATTTTTTATTCTTTAAGAATGGACAAATAAATCTATCTTTTGCTCTCTGTCTCTCTCTCTTCTCGCAGGTGGTCGAGTTGGTTCAGTTCAGTCTGATTCCAGCAGCAGTCCCACAGAACATGGTTTTATGGGTCAATCTCACCCCACTTACCCTGTTGGACCACAGGTGAGAACGCACATCTTTTGCCCTAACACAATTTAATTAACGTGAACATGAAATGCCATTCACAACCCATTTTACATTTGAAAATTGAATATTTCTGAGTGAGAAATTAGTGTAGGGCTTGATTTTATCAAGTAGTAACTGATAGGATCAAAAAAAGTGAGTATTACATACTAGAATGGAACCAGACTGAGTGTGAGTTGGCAAAATTTGGCTAACATTATCCAAGAGTTAAGGTCATTGCACACTGTCCAAAAATTTCGTCCGAAATTTTTGCACGTTAAAAAATAAATACGACCTCACGTTGTGTCAATCACGTTTACACACTGCCTCCGAAACTTTCGTCTGTCATAAAAAAATTCAGATCAGGTTCGATTTTATGTGTTTTCGCATCCGTAGCATGCATTTTGATAGGAAAGGATGAGGAATACGAAAAAACGGAAAAACGCACGTGAAAATTTCGGACTCAGTGTGCAATGACCTTTACTCTCCAACACCTACCTGCCCAACTGACTATAACTAGCATTGCTACTTAAATGTTTTTTTTTTTTTCAGTTGAGTAACAGTAGCTCAGCTATTTTCAGAATAATAGCTAGTGTAGTTACAGTCTACTTTTGACAAAATCAGAAATCAGAAAGAACTTTATTGCCAAGTTTGTTTACACACAAGGAATTTGTACTGGTAACAGGAGCTTTAAGTGCAGAAAAAATGTACAGACATAGTGCAGGCGTACCTTAAAATTAAGGGAATAAAATGAAATATAACCCTACTAATAAAGAGAGCAGATATAGAAAAGATACAGAATAAACGATAACATTAAAATGCTATACAGCAATAAAAAAATAGAGAAAAACATATACAAGTAGACAGACGAAAGGTAGCATAAATAGTGTGACAAAACATGAAATTAATGGGTCGACCGATATACAGTATACCACCAAAGCCAATATATCGGCTAATATTTGTAATTTTTTAATTATCGCTCTGCCCGATAAGTGTCAAAAGTTGGACTTCAATTTTGACTGCACTGAACTTTTATTTTGACAGTACCGAGAATGCATTGCAGTGCCTGAGCACAGATGCACAAGAGCTCCCATTCAGTGTTGCCAAGCTGGGCTACTTTAACACTCTTTCCGTGGGATGTTTTTCATGTCCGCGGGTTGAGGCGACCCCAATAATGTGATATTTAGCCCCTGGAATGCGACTTTTACCAGAGGAACCCCGCCAAAAAATTTGTATTTTACCCCCCGGAATACAATTTTTACCAGGGGATCCCCCTGAAAAGCAATTGGGCTACTTTTGGGCTAGTTTTGAGTAACAATTGAGCGGGTTTTGCTGAGAAAACCTGGCAACCCTGCTCCCAAGATTCAAGATTTTCAAGATTCAAGATTTTTTATTTGTCACATACACGATTATATAGAGAGTATATAACCAGCAGTGAAATGTAAGTTCCCATTCTCTGTTTTCATTAGTTTGCTGTCTTTGATTAATAAATTATTAGGCAGAACAGTTAAACAAAGACAGTAAGCATTGAGTGAAAAAGTAGCATTTGCCTTTCTAGTAATAGAAAGACAAATGGCAGATTTGTGAATCAGAATCCAACCAATTCATTAAAAGGAATGATTTGTTCACAAATCAGACGTTAGTTTTTTTTTGATGAACATGCCAAGTAGTGTTCAATATATAACATTTGTACTTTTAGTTAGCTTCTCGTACATATCTACGGCTTCTAAAAACATGAACATATACTGTATGGTGCCTGTTGCTTTAGTGTCTTGAAAATACTTGGACATCTCATTCCCACTAATGAAAACTCTATAGGAAAAACTGTATACAGAATAAAGAAAGTTCTACATGTTTGGAATTACATGATGGTGATTTGGGGTGAACTGTTCTTTTTCAAAAAGTAATAAAAGATCAATTTTGATGACTTTGCGATGACTTTAAGGAGCATACCATCCAACTCAACACCTAACCAATGCCCCAGTAAAACACACACATGCACATACTTTTAGAAAATCAACTGTGGTCTTTTTTTAGGATGTGTAGCACAAACAAGCTCTTTCAATAGATGGAGAATGATCATTGTCTGTTGCCATATCCAGCTCAACATTCCGCAGCAATGTCCAAGCCCTTGTCTTCTCGTTCCCCTGAGCTCTGCCTTAATAGATGAACCCTGTCAGGACAGTCCCACAGAAACAAACACTTTTCAGCCACACTGCTCTCTCCCTGTGCCATGGCCAATTCCCTGGTTTCTGGATCAATATGTTTTGATGGATTCTCACTCTAGAGACGGATATTGTGTGCACTGCCATTACGGAACTGGATCAGTAAGAGGGCAGTTAGCCCTACATGGGTCCGACTCTTTCCTGTGCCTTTGGCTTCATTCGCGCACACTGCTATCAGTCTGATTACGAGTAATCTTTCAGCATTTCCTCCGCTGGGCCGCTCCCTCCGTTCTTCTTATTAGAAAGAGGAATGGGATAGGGGGTGGGTTAGGAAAAGAAAAGGGTAATTTAATCCCAAAAGCCAGATCAAGAAGGTATAGAGTGTTGCTTATGGGCCAACGGGTCTTGGGGACACATATGTTCAGTATTGATTCTGTTAAAAGTAGTCTCTTTCAATCATGTCTTATATGCTTGACTATTAACACGCTTGTTTTGTTGTGCAAAATTCATCAAACTGACTTGCTCTGAAATTATTTTTCTTTTTAAGCCACATTTCATGATTCAGTTTAACCCTGATGGATAAGATCAAGTCCCATTTTCTGAATTAAAACCTAGTTTAACTCAGAAATATCTCATAGTACCATTTTAGGGGGCAGATTTACTAATAGCTTGTGCCAGGGCAAACAGTCTTTTGGCATTAAAATTGTACTGTTGGGATATACTAAAGACGCGCAGTGAAGAATTAGCACTGAAAAGGCATGGACACAGATAATTTTGCGCCTGACCTTATTGAATATGCATTTGTAGGAATTTTCCTTTCAGGCGCAAAATTTATGGGAGGAGAGTATTAAAATGAATTTACTAACGTTTTACTAACATTTGCGCTCATCAATTTGCTGGTATTTGCACCATTATTTAACACCCCAAAAAAGCATGTCTTATTTGCGACTACACTAATTTGAGCTGCGCTTGGTATATTGCGTTGGTTGATAAAGTAAATGTTGTCAGTAAATCACCCGCAGAAATCTCCATTTTTTGGAATTGCGCTCTCACGCTAGTTTGCCCTGTTTAGTAAAACTGGCCCTAAATGCTTTTAAAATGGCCATTTTATAATTTTAAAAACTTGGAATTTAATAATTTAAAATAATTGCATTTCGCAGACTGTTTTTCCAAGTTTTTCCAAGGTATTGTATTGAAGCACCATTTAAAATATGGTATATTAATACAGTAATCATTCTGTATGATTTTATATTTCAATGTTATCATCATATTGTAGTCACTATCATCTGACACCATTAATATGATTCCAGCTGGATACTTTTTTTTAACCTTTTTCTCCATATACAATTTTTTTTTTTAATGCATTTAGCAGACGCTTTTATCCAAAGCGACTTACAGTGCATTCAGGCTATACATTTTTTTATCAGTATGTGTGTTCCCTGGGAATTGAACCCACAACCTTTTGCACTGCTAACGCAATGCTCTACCACTGAGCCACAGGAACACGGATATATAAATATATATAAAAAGTTATATAAAAAGTTGTTTGACAGCTGAATTTGAGTGTATATATATTTCAAAAACAGTCTTTGCAAACTATTAGTGTATTTATGACAAATATGCCACAATATCTTTGAAAACTGGTGTATGTAAATGGACATTTAGGAACAGTGAGGTGGTAGCGTGACTTAAACATCCCAAGGGTATTTTGAGTGAGCCATTTTAAAGTGTGTTTTGATCCTGGGGGATCCCATTTCACAGACACGCTGGGGTTCAGATCAGTTTGTCAGCTGCCTTGTCGCTTAGAGAGAGGGCTGATGGGAAAACGGTGTGAGCTATTAGTGAATCTAACACGAAAAAAGCAAGAGAAAAGAACCGGTTTTCATGCTGAGTCAAGGAGTATATGGCCCTCCCATGATTCCTGACACAGACATTCTGCTGGACACAGCATAGTAGTTTGTACTCCCTGGCAAAAGCCCGTGAAAATTATGACAATTGAAGTTGTATTTTATCACAGTTAGATTCCTTGTATATAGGTGTTTTTGTGGATGCATTGTGGATGTCAGTTCTCATCATGTTCACACTGGTGTCTGAGCAGTAACCACAGGTGTGATTCACATCACATCGCATTAACTATGAACATGTCCCACTAATGGGTGATGACCAGAAAGTCTTCAAATACAATTTAAACAGTATCTTATAATTTTACTGTGCTCTAATTTTTTAAAATGTAATAATTTAATAAAATTTGTTAAAATTAATGAATTAATATTGGATAAAATAATAAAAGATTTATATCAAGGAGCTATTAATCTGTTCAGTGGGTGCAGTCAGTGCTTTTTTTCCATATTCTCTAAATGTACGTTTTGTGGTATTCACATGACCTGCTTAAAATGAAGGAAATAATATAAAATAAATCCTTTTTTTTTCTTTTTCTGTGAGCTAAAATGTAAACATGACTAATTGTATTACCAATTAATGAAAAAAATAGAAACTGTAAAACTAAAATAAACAATTAAAAGTTTTGGGGTGCTTGTTTTGTATTCTCTAAATGACTGAAAAAGTAATTTCTGCCAAAAATTAACAAATATATCTTCATATTAAATGAAGAACTTTTAATACTCATGTTAACTTGCACCATTCCAAATAGACATGTCTGTATTTTATAAAGTTTCTCTTAAGCTTTCAGTTATTCATCTGGTTTTAGTCATCTTCAGACTGATGGAGGCTCTTCAGCTCAGTTGTTTAGGTCAAGTGCCCTTTTAATAATTTCCTCAGTTTAGTGAGTGGAGTTCAGAATGGGCCATTAGGAGTTGGTTGATTTGTACAAAAATGCCAGTGCTATAGAAAAATGTCGTTCTTTTAAAGAATTCAAACAAAGGCACACTAAAGTAGCTGCATTTTTAAATGTACGATTGCCTACAGTCCTGAAATAAACATGTAAAATGTCGGTCTTAGAGGCTCTTCTTAATTTAATCCTTTATTTATAGATTGAAGAACTGTCTACATGTGCCATAAATATGTTATCGTCCTATATTTGCTTATACATGGGTTTGTCAAAGTTATAACAAAGCCTGAATTAATACTTTTATTCAGCAAAAATGCAATAAATTGACAAAAGTGACAAAGACACTTATAATATTACATTGTTTCTATTTCAAATAAATGCTCTTCTTTTGAATGTTCTATTCATCAAAGAATTATAAAAAGCAAAACAAAACAAAACATGGTTTCCACCAAAAATATTAAGCAGCACAAACTGTTTTCATCATTGATAAAACATTTTCTTTAAATTAGCATATTAGAATGATCTCTTAAGTATCAGGTGACACTGAAGACTGGAGTAATAGCTGTTCAGCTTTGTCATCAGAGGAATAAATGATATTTGAATTTAAAATAGAATTTAAATTTTTATAATATTTTACAATATTTTTATATTATTTAATGTTGTTAAGTTTTACTGTATTTTTCGACCAAAAATGCATAGTAAGCAGAAACGAAAACGTTTTTAAAAATCATACTGACTCCAAACTTTTGAACCGTACAGTATATTCCATAAACACAAGAATGTATCAGCATATGGATTTCTTAATGGATTTATTCAAAAAGTAAAGATTTCCAGCATCATGTGGACACAGAGGCAAACCAGGCAATGACATTCACTTTGAGATTGAGATGAGATGCTGGCAGACAATCTTTGATTTTGTGCCTCAAGTAACCAACATCACACACACACTTAAAACAGCAAGATTAAGCATATGTCACACAGCTTTGTCAGAAGAGTCTTTGTTGTCATCCTTTGAGTGGTTAATTGATTTTTTATTTTATTTTTGCATTCTTTTAATGTCAGTGTTTAAAGTGAAAGAAATGACAAATGACATCTCTCAGTATGTTCTATAAGAAGGCTTTTGGTCTTTTTGACAAATTCCTTTTGTCTGTTGGTTTTTCCATTTAGATGGAGAAAGAATATTTAATAGTGTTATTTTATGCTGATTATCATTTGATTGAAAATGTTTGTTGTAAATGAAATGTTAAAGCAATGAGTAAAGCCTTGTCTTATCATACAGAAATCAAATGCACCAGTGAACCACTTACAGTTTGAAAGTTTTCTCTAGAACCTCCCATTCTGAAGAAAAATACTGCTTGAATAATTGCACTTTATATATTTTGTCATTTCCATGTAATTCCATGCATTTTTTCTCTCTATTCATAAATTAGGAACAGTGCAGCATGCCAGAAACTATGAAACTGCTTGAACCAGGAATGTTTTATTCTGCTTAACATTAATGGCCCCCAATCAACCTCAACCTCATGTTGCTCTTGAGTCTTTTCTATACAACTAAAGAGCCAGAGACACTGTTTCACACTATTGACAGTGTACAAATTCATCATTGAAGAAACACAAAATCAAGCCAAAGAAGCAGCGATAAATGCTAATGGGGTAACCAGTGTTTGTGAGTGAGAGAGAGAGACAGTGAGAGATTGCTGACTCGTTGGAAGGAGCAGGCTGTGTGGTAGCTGTAAGCTGAATCACAGACAGGCTGTTTGTACAGTATAGAGGTGTAAAACAGTGCTTGGGTGAGATGAAAAGAAAAATTCTCTGGTCTCCTGCAGGAAAAGCATTTGATTTGTCAGACCCAGCAGTGGGTTCTGCTAGCACTTCTAGCAAATATTGTCCAATTCTCAACAATAAGTGTTTTGGCACCAATGTTTTTCCATATTTTGTGTTAAATTGAAAGATTTTAAAGGAGATTTTCATTTGTATTTCAAACTGGAATATATAATATACATATAAATATGGAAAATAATTTTAAATAAAACATAAAATTATAAAAAAAGAACACCACTGTGATGCTTCGCATCATACTTTAAAAGACTTCATTAACTTCCTGTTTGTTCTCTCTTTCAGTCTCTGTTGGTTGCTCAGCAGCTGGCATCAGCGGTTAGTGGAGTGATGGCCGGTGGAGCTCCGGGCCTCAACCAGCCAATTCTGATCCCCTTTAACGCTGGTGGGCATCTCGGTGGGCAGCAGGGCCTGGTTCTGTCTCTGCCCACTGCTGCCAACATACAGAGCCTGGTGGCAGCCGCTGCTGCTGGTGGCATCATGACGCTCCCCCTACAGAATCTGCAAGGTATGAGTCCATATTGATCCAATGAAAATGAATTGGTGTAGAAACAATTTTAACACATTTTGAAGCAAAAAACAAACTGAAATAGTATTTTCTTGTAAAACATACTTCAGTAATTATTGTATCATTTACAACTAAATTTGCAGTGCATTGTGTCAGTATCAAGTTTTTGAAAGGTATTTTAGAGAATGTAAATTTTAATTTACACTATTTATTTATTTATTTATGGGTGTGTTTTTTTTCATCAAAAGATCAGCAAGATATATTAAGTATGTTTACATGGTCTTGTCTAGGTTATGGTCTTTTTACTTTACTTTAATTCTGACTTCTGACTTTAATTCTGACTTCTCATCAAAGCAATGCAAATATGCGTACATATAATGTATGTTGAGAGCATGAAGACAAAGCCAAAACCTGGACATTATAGACGATTTAGAAATCCCAGCCAGTGCATGTCCAGGAAAATAGAGGATGTATAGTCACCCTATTTATAATTTGTTTTTGAGAATTATATAAATAATATTAATATGGTCTTGTCTGTGGTCTCTTCACTTTAACTTCAATTTCTGGCCAAAGTTTGAATCTTGGGTCATACTGTACAGTATGTACACATTATTATATATTTTTTAATGAAATCTATATGAAATAATGCTAAAACTAAATCAAAACTAAATCAATGCTCAAACTAAAATTAAAACTAATTAATGCTCATAATAAAGAAGTTGTAATATAATTGTGTTCAAAGCACCATCAGAACCTGTAAAGTCAAATTCAACAAGGAGATATCCTGAAAGCATACTTTATTCTACAACATTCAGTCTTTAAGTTTGTTGTGTTTTTGAGACTCATAAAAATGGTGGCATCACCCCATCCAAACAGCATGCGTTTAAGAAAGTGCTCAGGAAGACCGAGTACAGGGGGATCAGAGCGATATAGTCAGGGAAAGTAGTTCACATTCATTACAGGTCAGCGTTTTGCAACGAAGCGCAAAAGCACTTTAAGGCTTTTCTTCTTTCAGTAGGAGTATTCACTAGCATGCTTGTGTCTTCTCCTCTTTACCTCTATCTCTCCCCCTCCTCTTTCCTTTCGTCCGCACGTCCATACTTCTCCTCGCCTTTAAAACTTTAATGCACGAATGTTCTCTTTTGATCATAGTTGTAAATGGTTTTCATTTTAATGTTTAAAACATTGTCTCTTTTATACCATTAGATTGAGGGGTGGAAGGGGGAAACCGTCAGTCATGAATCTTAGATGAGGTGCCTTCTCTAATGCCTGACTAAAAAATGATAGGTTATAAATTTGAGTGCATGTAAAATAGCACGTTTTCCTTTTTCGTCTGAGGAGGCCGAAGATTAAAATAATGCACGGCAGGAAACAGGTTGTCCTGAAGAGATGGATGGATGGATGGCTAAAATAGGGGGATGGAGAAGAAGTCTCTAATGGACACAAACATGCATAAATAACAACACGGGTCAAAGCACGTCTAGGCTTTTAATAAACACTCACATGGGCTAAGTAAATATCTAAAAATTCCCCAAATTCCCTCAGTCACGATAATGTGCCTGTGGGCCCGGCCTCACATTTCGAAGACTCTCTAAAATGGACCCTAGACGTTCTACGTTGAAGTAAATTTGAATGCTCCATTAATTGCCTGTCTTAAACTTTTAGGGGTTTAGCTGGACATTTACTTTTATGCTTGTCTGGCAACAGTCTGAATTTTACTTTTTCGTCTGAATTTGTTTTTTAAAGTCTGAGACTATATTGAAAATCTTGGATTACGAATCTAATTTAAACTTGGTATTAGTATTTTAGTATGTTTTACAAAAAAATTAAATTTTTACATTTTTATTTTGTCACGTTGCATTGCTATAATGTATAAGTAAAAAAATGTAAACAAAAAATGCAATGACATAAAATAATATTAATAAAAATGATTGTTTACTAACATTTTATATTTATAATTTTGCACAAAAGGAGGACAAACCAAATACTATGACATTCTGACATGGTCAATTTGTCGTTAACATAAAAAAAAATGACTTTTCAACCACACTGTCCTGAGCTTTTAAAGGAATAATTCACCGAAAAATTATTCATGTTGTTCCAAACTTCTACGACTTTCTTCAGTGAAGCATTTTGAAAAAAGTGTCAGCGTTTTTTATTTTTTATTTTTTTTACCACCACGCAGTTAAAGTCATTAGGGTCCAATGTTGTTTGGATCACAGCATTCTTCATATTATCTTATTTTAAAGTAATATGGGTTTGGAACGACATGACAGTGAGTTAATTTTTGGGTGAACTGTCCCTTTATGTTCTTCTTGCACTCAAATTGTGAACATTGACATTGTGTTTATCTCTGGTGCAAACACAAACAGAAAAGTGCTCGTCCTAAAAAAAACAAAAAAAACAGTGATAAACTAGTGTGACTTATTCTGACTAGGCCTCTCAGTTTTAGACTCAGAACCTGCGGGATTCTCTAAGGGTGTAGTGTCATGGGTGCCATGTGACATTAAATGATTTGACTGTGTCTGCTCGCCCTACAGCCAGTCACACAGTCCCACAATCCCTCCAATCCTATCCCATCATCCCCCCATTGATGGAGAGCTGCTGGCACAGCACTTCTGCCAGACAGTCTTAGTTGAGCAGTGAGCTCAGCCCCGCAGGCCTGATTAATCACAACCTGCAGAGATCTCCACCTCAAGCACCAAAAAAGACACATAGATCAGTGTCCTCGTGTAGTATGCTCTAATTAACTCCAGATCAAACACTTCTCTGTTCAAGGAAAGTGAAGGAGATGGGCCACTTTCATAAGTTTTAATAGAGAAGTCACACTAATGAGGAACAAATAAGATTATTGTGTCAGGACGAGAATTCAATTAAAATATTTGAAGTAAAAAAAAAAGAGGTAATTTATTATGTCATAGTCTTGTGAATGCATTGTGTTATTCCATTCCACCTTTTGACCCACTATCAGAGCAAGATACCAATTATTTGTGCACTATTGCATAAATTAAACAAAGACAATAGAGTCCTGATGACTATACATGCAGTTGTGTATTCCTAAATATGGATGGGAGTTGCAAAGAATAGTAACATAAGGTTCTGTTAGTCAACATTAATTAAACTAAAATGAACTAACAATGTAAAATTGTTCTAAAGCATTTATTGATATTCGTACAATAATAATAATATATAATTATATATATAATGCACCTGAGCCAACAATGAGCAATTGTATTTTAATAACTAATGATAATAAAGATTAATAAATACTGTAACAAATGTATTGACCATTGTTAGTTAATGTTTACTACTTTAATACTAATTCTACTTTAGAATTACAGTGTTTTTGATTCACTGAAAGAACCAACTCAGAGTTATTAGGATTCTGACTACACTAGTTCTACTACATTAGTACACTACACTTGTCAGACTACACTAGTTGATCCTTCCTGTATCTCAATCAGTAGATCATGACACTAGCAACTCCAAGGTCATGGGTTTGATTCCCAAGGAAAGCAAGAACTGATAAAATGTCTTACAAATGCATAAATGTGTAACAGTGTAAACTAGTTGTGCTGTATGCTTTCAAGTCATTAAAAATAACTCATTAGAGGCATTTGTTACTGTATAAAAAAAACAAACAAAAAAAACAGAATATTTTCTGAATAAGATCTCATTTCTGTGCCAATAATGTCATCAGACGGTGTTGGAAACATATTGACATTTTGAACACTCTTCCAGTCTGCCATTGGTCAGGCAAACATATAGCCCTGCCCAACTTTTGCTGGTATTAACATATGAATAGTTTATTTTTTAGTTGCCAAATATATATTCCAGCACAATCTCATGTATTGTAGTTCCAAACCTGTGTGAGTTAAGTGCATAAAAGAAGATATTTTGAAAAATGTCTCATATTTTTTGGTCTATACAATGGAAGTCATCTTTTTTTTGTGTGTTCTGCAGAAGTCATACAGCTTTTGAACGACATGAGTGTAAATTATGCCATTTTTGGGTGAACCAACCCTTTAATGTGAAAAAGAATTACATCACTTTTAAGACAAAAGTACTTATATTGCTGCTAGAGCTTTTTATAACATCATAGCTCACCTTTTCCAAATTAGGAGTCGTCTGCCTCGCTGAGACCGTCCACGTGAGTGTGCCGAGCAGAAGGTTCAGTGGTGCGTGTGCAAACCCGCCACTGCGTCTCTGCACTGATGAATGGTCGTCACAGCGATGGGGCAGCTTCATGAAGTTCGGCACGGTCGTCTAAATAAAAGCCTGCGCTTGCGTTACTCCGCGCTCATTTTAAACCCTGGCGCCGCTGTAGCTTGTTATTTTGTCAGGAAGATTAATGTCTGGACATGTCAAGTAAAGAAAGTGAATTCCCTCTTGAACACTATGAGTACGATTCCAGCTGTAACTTGAATAGAATAAGAATCAGCCTCATGTTTGTTTGTCCATCAGACTGTAAACATGGTGTTAGGAGTGGAATTAATCATATATATATATTTAGAAATGGTGTATATTTAGGAAAACGATTGGATTGTAAATTATAATGTGAATATATATGAGGTAAGGTGGTGTTTCAAAAAACATAGCAATATGAAAGTGTGTTTGCTTGACACTCTGACATTTCTTTATGCCACAAATAACATTGTTTGATTTCATTTGACTTGATATGAGACTTAATGATATGATTTCGCTGCTTTGAAAATTACAAATCCCTCTGTTGTACGTTCCTACCATATTCTGTCTCATAACAAACCAAATGACAGAATGTGCTTCTCCTTACATCAAAGCATCTTTCAATAAGCTGCAGAACGAAAATAACATCTACGTTGTTGCTCATCAGCTCAGAAAGCCTCAAAACAGGCCTCTCGCAAAAAACATAAGGGTAACCCTCAGATCATGAAATAACTGTCTTTTCATGACCTATGAAAAGGCTTTTTGGAAACATCCTTTTAATACGCCATATTTTCCCTAAAGAGATGTAAGGCAAATGAAAGATCAGTGCTACATTGTCAGCCTACTTTGAGTTAATGCAGAACAAATGTATACTCGGCCTCTTTCATATTCATATTGTAAGCTGCCTGATCGGAGCACATCAGATCCTGCAGCGTAGCGTGTACGGGGGAAGGAATAGTGCGCAAGAGTGCGTGTTCCCTTTGCAGGAAACATAAAACGGCACTCAGGGATGAGGAGTAATTGCCTGAGTCTCTCCGCGCTCGTAGGCTAATGAGGAACCATGTTGGCTCTAATCACAACACTGCTCCTCTGTCTCAATGAAAGAGCAGTTGTAGTCTCACAGGAATCCCTCTCCTGTCAGACCGGGGCATCGCTTTAGACTGAGTACTGACACAGATGGGGAACTTGAAGCTGCTAACTCACTTAGTTTAGCTAAAAGTAGCCAAGTCAAAGGGAAACTCGAAGCCTTAAGGGTGATAAAGTTGCACACGGGAAAAAGACAATAGAAAGCTCATAATTTGCTTGCGATATGTTTGTAACTAAAGTATCAAGAACTGTTACTCTTGTTGTATTTAAAAAAAATACTGCAGGTGAAAGTTAATTTGAAGACTTTTGTTTAGATGTCGAGCCAATACTTGCTGAAGGAAAGTTATCTGCTACAGCAAATGATACCTCTCTAGAGAATGTGGGTTTACAACTCTGACAAGATGATAAAAACTTTACTTCAACTAGAGAAATTAAATTAAATTAAATTAAAAAAAAATTTTTAAGTGCAACATGTATATCTGTTAACATTTCAAAAATTGTTGTTTTATGACCCTTGAGGACACTTTAAGACAGTAGCTCCATTAACTGGTTGTTGAGTGAACTGTCCATGGTGCTGAACTTCAGGGGTATTATGTAGATAGAAATGAAAACAAAGAAAGAAAGAGGCTTCATGTAACCTGTATTTGTGTTTTAATGTTCTGCCACCAAAAATAACATTTTGATTTTTAAGTTTAAGTAGCATGACATACTAATTAGGTTAAAATTACAATTTTTAAGGTAGATTAGGAAAAATTTGTAATGTTTTTTTGTTTATGCTCACCAAGGCTTCATTTATTTGATCAAAAATTACAGTAAAAACCGTAATGTTGTGAAATATGATTACAATCTAAAATAATGTTTCCTGTTTTAATATATTTTAAAATGTATTTCTGTGATGGCAAAGCAGATTTTTCAGCAGCCGTTACTCCAGTCTTAACTGCTCATTATCCTTCAGAAATCCTTATAATATGCTGATTTGCTGTTCAAGAAACATTTATTATTATTTTTTATCAGTGTTAAACATACATTCTTTTCAGGATCTTTCATGAATAGAAAGTTTAACAGTATTTATTTGAAACTGAAATCTTTTCTAACATTATAAAAAACTCACTTTTCATCAATTTAATACATCCTTCCTTAATTAAAGTATTAGTTTCTTTAAAAAAAACATATTGACTCCAAACTTACATTAGTGTAGATGTTTATACAGAGACAGATACATCCATAGCATAGCAAGTTCATCTATTTAGAACAGTAATCCAACCACTAAAAAGACTATTTAGATCTTTACATCTCAAATAACATTTTCGTATGATGAAATTTTTAACAAAAATATGAGCTGCACATTTTTGCTTTTAGATCCTCTTGAATGTCCTGCCCCATTATAAGTGCATTGCTGTAAACATTCTTCAGTCTGAAGTCAAAATGATTGTCTGTGGTAATCAACAGCATGCCACTGATGCTGTCCATGGTGCTTAACTTGTTTTAAACCCTTTATTTTAAAAATTGACATTTCTTTCTCTCTCTATCTCTTGGTTTATCTTAAAGTACTGTATTCCCAGCATGCCTTCCACATTGTCCTTTAATGTTTCAAGTTTGAGGCAGTTGTAAGACGATTCATAGGGAGAGAGTCGTATTAAATAAAGAAGAGTGATAAAATTGCTGGCGCCCTCATACATTTCAAAGCTAATGTGACTAGCAATGCACTAGCATCACCTGCACACAGACTTGCTGTGGTAATTTGATTGATTTGTTGTGACAGCAGCCAAATAATTGAGAGTGAGAGATGGTGGTGTGAGTGAGTGTGTGTGTGTGTGTGTGTGTGTGTGTTTTAGGGGGGTTACACCACATGTTCTCCAGGAAGAGACAAAGATTCTCATCTGCCGCTTGCTTTGGATATTGTTCAGTTTTCTTTCCCACTGAGTGTGATGCCGGGTGACTGCATATGACAGTGGCTTAGCCACAAAAATAACACAAATCGTAATGTACACATACGCAGTGAGGTTGGCCCACACATATCCAGGCGCTCAAACAGAAAGCACCTCACGTCACAAACGTTAGACATCATTGCACAAAGTACAAATACATTTTACCACATCACACTCAAATGAAGCATGTGCACACACTAGAAATGTTATCGTGTTACAGCGTGTGTTTTTGCAGGTTCTTTTTTCTGCCAGAATGATGTACATAAAACGTCATGTCATTTAGCACTTCATTTAAAGTTTCTCATCAAAAAAAAAAGTATTATAGTTAAGCAGCACAACTGTTTTCAACATTGATGATAAGAAGAAGAAACATTTTGAACACCAAATCAGCATTTTAGATGGATTTCTAAAGGATCATGTGACACTGAATAAATAAATGAATGACTACTAAAAATTCAGCTTTGACATCACAGGAATATATTACAATTTTAAATATATTAAAATCGAAAACAGTTGTTTTGAATTGTAATATTAGTACTATTTTACTGTATTTTTGATCAAATAAATGCAACCTTGGTGAGCATAAGAGACATCTTTCAAAAACATGAAGAAGTTGTACCAACCCCAAATTTTTTAACAGTAGTGTATATACTGTACACATTGTTTAGTTACTTAGTTTTTAAGTATTTATGAAATCTGTTAGGAGAAAAAACAAAAACAAAAAAATGAATATGAAAATTGTGTGAGTCATGTTAGTCATTGCATTTCCATTTGAGTGAATGAAGAGAGTTAAGGTCATTGCACACTTAGTCCGAAATTTTCATATGCGTTTTTTATTTTTTTTCGTATTCGTCAGCCTTTCCTTTCAAAAGCTTGCTACGGATGCGAAAACGCAGAAAATCGAACCTGATCCGATTTTTTTTTACGACGGACGAAAGTTTCGGAGGCAGTGTGTAAACGTGACACAACGTGAGGTTGTATTTATTTTTTAACGTGAGAAAATTTCGGACGAAAATTTTGGACTCTGTGTGCAATGACCTTTAGCCTAAAGGAAACAAGGATTGTATTATTATAATATTTATTTTAATGGATATTTACATGTGTTTATGTGCATAATAGCACAAAGATTATTCCAGACTCTTATCTTATAGATGCAGTTTATAAGTGGCACATCATGTTTCTTCACAATTAGCCATCAAAACGGAAGATTTTACTATGTTTTAATCAGCTAATTTTTGAAAGTTATCAACATTTTGTTGTCCGTCACACTGAATACAATTATTAACTTTAGTCCAAACAAAATAAGACCTAACTGCGTCAGTTGTGCGTGTGAAACGTTAAGGGCACAGAGTGTCCTTCGGGTGTCAAGTAAAATCGAGCTGTTAATGTTTGACATATCGGTGGCGTTTGTCATCTTGAAATGGCTTCACCAGCTGCCTGTCCTGCCACATACTGTTCTGTCCTGCGTGACTGGTGGCATTGTCACTCTGTTTAAACTGAGAAAAGAGGAAAAATCCCCGTCCTCAGAGAAAGAGAGCGAGGAAGAATGGAGAGGGGGTGTGAAGGAAGATTGGAAAAGACAATAATAATGGTAATCGGATATGGCTTTGTCCGTTTCGATCGAGGAGGCCACATTGCTTCGGCCTTCCTGTGGTAAAACCGAAAGAGACACACAAGCCGAGACCCGGGATGCAGAGCGGCCCACATATACAGTATGCCTCTGTGATTCTACTGGGATTTAGCCTCCCTCCACTCATCCATGTTCGATACATATTTTATGGTAATTGCATCAGTCTACAAATAATTGGGAAGTGCCAGTAATGTTTTTTAAAGGAGTGAACTGGCAGTTTTCTCTCCCGATGAAGAACTGGTGCACGGAGGCCTGAAATAACTTAAGCCTCTCAAACTGGCATTAAATTAAACCTATCGTTTAGAGCGCGTTCACCGCGCCTCCTCCTAACCCCCCCCCCCCAACCGCTGAGACTACAGCTCTCTGGAGGTAGAACATCTGAAGCAAAGCCACATGTTTGTGCTGGTAGAGTCCAGCCCTGCGCCCATGCTCACTCAGATATGTAATGAAAGAGTAGGAGGCTGTTGGAGTAAGGGATATACATACATCCTGCAAACTGCTCAGGACACACTAGACATGGGATTAAAAAAGCTATAAAAATAATGATGGAAGGAGGTGGAGGAGGAAGGTTTGGGAAATAATGAAATGAGAAATTGTAAGAAAAAAGATTATTGTGAATGTTTCATAATCCATAGATTTGGATTAAGATGTTTTTTCTGTGCGAAAGTCGCTGCCATGATGCTAATGTGTTGTGGATGGTTGCCAGGATGCTTGATAATGTGTTCTGAGTGGTGTTTAGTGTGCTGCTATGCAGCTTCTGGGTGTTTCTTCAACTTTTGGCACTTTAAAAAAAAAAAATATATATATTTTAAACAAACTTTTTACTTTTGTTCTTTTTGATTTACGAAATTCACATTAAACTGTCTAGGAAGCATATTAGCATGTCTTTATTATTTGTATTTGCTACTTCATTAATACTATTGTTTTAATCAGACGCAGGCATTCAACCCTGAAATATGAAAAAACATCATTAAATTTATGATATACTAACAAGGATTGAAATAGTCAAAAAACATTTTAATACTAATTGAAATTATTTCTATATATATATATATATATATATATATATTTAAATTACAGTTGTCCCTCAGTTGTTGCATCATTCCAAAGTAAAAACAACAACAACAACAACAACTTCAAATAAAGTTAGCTTACTTTGTTTACCAAGAAGACAATAGTGTCGGTGAACAGTTTGAGATGAAATATGAGACATGATAAATCAAGCCAAATATTGTTCTTTAACAGAATTTTTTTTTATTGTGTGTCGTTTCCAATCAAGCTGTATTTTTGTCAAATTATGCCAAAATATTTAATTGTTTGTATTCATTTTAGTTTGTATTCAATTTTTAGAAATTAGGCTTGGTAAAACAAGAGTCTACCATTTTACTCCAAAAATCTATACATTTTAACCACTGTTATTTTCACCACAGAATACATTTAAATGCATCATTTGAGATTTGTCAGAAATGACACTGTTGTGGAAAATTACATGACTTAAAACTTAGTTCAATGCTAAAAAGTGTAATAAAACTGTAAACTGCAATAATATATAGTATGTGTATATATACAGTATATATATATATATATATATATATATATATATTATATTTATATTTTCCTTTAAACAACTATTGCTTTTATTGATGAACATACAGTTCTTGAAACTTGTAAGTTTGACTGGAATCAGGTTAGTTAATTTAATATATGTTCCAGTTTGTGAGAATAAAAAGTTTGAAAACAAGCAATGTCATAATTACAGCAGAAATACCAAGAAGAAATATTTGAGCCTGTACCAGTATAGGTGGCTTACAAAAGTAATGGCACATCTCTCTTCAACGATTTATGCGCTAAAGTCTAATACTTAGGGCTAGTGGTTTGATAAACCAGATAGGACGAGTTCTGAAGCCCTTGTTTAACTGCTTAAAGCCCAGCCTAGTCATTCAGCACAGAGGTACTATATTCCTGTTGTAATTTTCAGTACCTTGTCCCCTATCTTATTAAAATCCTTACATAGACTTCTGAGACACATTTCATAGGCTTTCTGTTGTCAAGCTCTGGAAATGGAAATTGATTAGTGATTTACATGGTCAGTGAGGGGAGCATGAACTGACGAAACATTGTAAATGAAATATTAGAGTCAGAGCAAGCAGAAGGCAAAAGAGAGATGGTAATCTGTGGGGACTGTTATTCCTGTCTGGAAGAACCGGGTAGCGTTTTTACATTTATCTGGGTTCTGCATGACTCGTAATGCTAATGGTAATTTCATGGGAGTGAAACGGAATGAAAATGGGGTTATCACACTCCACTGACAATGTGCGATTGTGCTCTGTCACAGGACCTCGTAAACCATATTTCATTCTTTTGTGAGTGTGTGTGAAGTGCATGTGTGTGTAATATGACTTATGGCTGAAACTCCCCTGCAATTTACTGTAAAAACTCAAGGTTTTGGCTGAAACAATTAGACTGAGAGCGAGAACAAAACGTGCTTGCGTGGCGACAGAGAACTTGTCGTGACCTATACACCGCCTTGTGTGAGTAAATGGTATTTTATGTAAAAATATGATAATTAGGCTTCTTAATGGATGAAAACAAAGAATGTTTGGGCCTTTGAGTGGCATGCATCGCTTTTATTTAATTTTAACTGAAAAATCACACTGCATTTCACCCTCTGTGAAAAAACCTCAAGTTGGCATTGTTACAGCTCCCCAGGAAGTTTTAAAGAAAGTCCAAAAATGCGTAGGTGTTTAAATGAATTTTGTTCTGGCCACTTACGGCTTAAAAGAAGAAACATTTTGTCAATAAAGTACAGTGAAATCTCCAAATGAAAACAAGTGTATTGAATGTCCAAAACGATCAATAGCAACCTTGCAGCTTATCATTGCTGACTTACAACGGAATCAATAAAAAACCTACACAAATCTGGCTTCGTCATTACGACTGTGCCGTTCAATCAATATCTAAAGAATCAGCCTATCAATACACATCACAGAGCGTTTTAATACAAGTGCTATAACTTTCTCTTTTCCTCTTTCGCTTAGGCCGCTGCAGGTATATTAACAATTCAATCCGTATAAACACCGCAAACGTATTTTAATAAGGATCACTATTCAAGCCGATAGTGAGTGACACATGATAAGTGTTTCATTTGTCATTTCATATCAGATGAAAAGCCTAAATATGAGAGGGTCCAGAATTTGACCCTTCGGTCGGGTGAAGGTCTATATCTCAGATAACGCCGCTCGCCCTCCTCTCTCGGAAACACAAGATGCTGTGGTGATTTCTGACACGGCAGATGGTGCTGAAACCAAGCCTTTTTGGAAGCGGCAGACAGTCTAAAAGCTATCTGCGGTTTCTAATTGCCATCTCTGGGCCTAATTACCTTAATTAATAGATGTGCTTTCTGGGGAAGGGCTTCAGATTCAAGGGTCTTCTGTAAGTGTTAAGGGGCCCTAAAAGGCCCCAGAGGAAGGCAGGCTGGAGTGTAATGGTCCCTGAGGGCTCCTTGCTGAAAACACAGCAGGCGCATCAGGGTTGGATCATGTAGCTGGTAAGTAGACCACAGACGCGAGAGAAGAGGAGATATCGTCACATTAAACTCCTACATCTTTCACAAACAGGGCAGAGTGTTGGACACTGCTGGAAGAGGAGAGAAGGGGGCTGAGGGCAAAGAGACACACTCAATGTGTCATTTTGCCCTCATACATGGAACTTTTCCCCCTCTCAATCTTTCTTTCTCATGTATTTTTATTTCTGTTGTTCAATGTCAGTTTGTCATTGTTATTTTTTTTCTGTATTCTCTGTATTTTTTCTCTTAAAAAGGTTCTACAGCATTCAAAATCATAATATTGTGTATTTTATTTTGTTATCACAGAATTCCTATAGATACAGACATTTAGAATTTTAGAATTTCCATTTAGAATTTCCAGGCCTGGAAAAGTCATTAAAGTTAATAATACTCTAAAAATTTGCATACATTCCTAAAATTCTTAAACATGGACATTTCTATAAACAATATATATTTTTTTTTTTCATTTCTAAAATATTTACAGTATTTGCCTAAAAATTGCAATTGTGAGTTCAGTTGTATTTAAAAAATATATAAAAATCCTTAGGTAATCAATCACGGAAAAATAATAATTATATATTAAATATAATGAAATAAAAAAATTAAATAACAATTTTAGATTTTTTTTTTAATAATTCATATATATAATTTGTCAGTTCAATCTTAATTTATCTTTTGAATTACAAAAAAAAAATGGAAATGGAAAAGTCAATGAATGTAAAAAAGTTGATGCATCACTGTACCATGGTACACTTTTTATTTTTATTAATTATTTTTTGTAAGGCAGTAATGTAAATGTTAAAGAATACTATGGCATTCATTATCTTTTCTAGTTTATCCTCAGTATTTTCTAAGTTAAAAAGCTTCCACAGCAATGAAAACCATAATAACTGTTCTATTTTAATTAATTGTATATATATATATTTTTTTATTCTGTGAAATTTTGTAAGTTTAAATCTGATCTTTCATTTAAAAATTACTAAATATATTTTCTACTGAAAATTCTCATTTGGGATATTTAATATTATGATAATGTGCTCTTTTTATTATATTCTCAGAGGAAATGATGACCTTCACTGACAGAAAGTCCAAAAGAGCGGCGTCCACATAATGTGTGCACGGCCTGTGTGCATTACAGTATTTCATCATGATAAATCTCCTCTCTATGAGCCCTACGTGTGATATTAGCCATGGCAAGTTCTATTTGCTTTTCCGGCCTGGGCAGTTAATGTTAAAAAAATGGAAAAAGGAACAACGTCCATCAGCTAATAGGAAATCTGTTGTGCTTCCACACATCTCTGACCATATTTCTTTCCTCTCCTTCTCTCCTTGTTAGTCTTTCCCTCCATCTTTTTTTCTTCTACGATTTCCACCCCTTCTTCCTCCTCCTCCTCCTCCTACCCATCACACCCGTTGTCGGTGTCCTGCACGAGCGAGAGATGCGTGCGTGTACGTCCGGGCCGCATACATTTGCTCTGATGATGTATTGTCCTGCTGAGGAGTTTCATTTACTGTGGCTGGCCTCTGCTGAACCTGTTGCTAGTCACTGAGCACGATAAGCGCATAAGTAGCACGCCACTTCATTCATCATGTATCGCTCAGACCACTCAAATACCTCATAGGCCATGCAGGAGAGAAACTACTAAACCGGCAGAAAGGATCACGGTGCTTTTTTCGAAAAGCTGAGGTCGTATTAAACATCATATGCTTGTGTTTTTTTTTTCTGTTCTCCCCAAAGAATTGTGCAAGGAAGTCTGCTGTTTAAGATGTTGTTGCAAAACAGTTTGCGAGCTCGTAAAATGGTTCAGTGTGTGTCAGGGACAACCAAAAAAAACATGTTGAACAACGTACACAAATTTGTACGCATTTGATATTTCGGGATAATTCGCGTTTCGAATCAGCGGGTGACTTTTCTACTTGCGCTTTCTCGCCGTATTGGGTTTTATTAAAGTGCATTAGGAATCACAAGCAGTGTCATGTCACTTAGAGCTCTACGTTTCAACAGACCGGCTGCCCGCGGGCACGACGCTCCTCTCCCCTTCATTCGGTAGCACGCAATAGTGCTTACATGCTCCGCGAGACGAGCAAAAGGAATAATTAAAGAGGTGAAAGATAGTGGGATAAGGATTTAGGGCAAATCCTATTGTTTAAAGCCGTTTCATTCCATTGAAACATCTTTTTCTTTTACACACTTTCTCGGAGCCCTGGTTTACGCCCCGAATTGGTTTTTCGGTTACATGCGTACACATTCCGTCTTGTGTTTTCAAAGGCCAAAGCAAAGCACAATGCAGGCAGCGAACAACAAAGACCTTATGATGTACGCGCATTGTCTTTAAATCACTTCATTTCGACGGCGCTGCCTGCGCAGCCTTGCGCTTATCAACTTCAGGAATGCAGCTGCGGGCGGAACACCAATGATATAAAAAATGCATTTTTAATAGCAGGCAGAACGGGAGAGTAATCCTCAAATCTGCCTTTTCTAAAAACATTTCTTCGTTTCTAATACGGACGGAATTGCTATCGAAATCAGACTTTAAATGAGGCTGTAATATGATGTGGATGGGCCAATTCTGTGCCGTCGTCCACCTTTCCTCGCTTTAAAAGTGCCCCCTCATTCCCCCCTCATGCTTTTACTGTCAGTCAAAGAGCACTCTTTCTCCCTGGCGCATCAGGGCCCGGCGGTATTGATTTTTCCACCCACTGAAACCACCTCGTGAGCATAAATTTTGCATTAGACACTAAGGGGAAAGCGGGCGGGGGGACAGGACCTCGGGAACTGGGCGCACGGGACAGGGAAGACAGACAGGTATTGGCGATGGAGATGGTGAGAACAGGTAATGTTAGTGTGTTAAAGTAGGTGGTGATTGTTAAAAAGTACTACACTTTGCATAATTTAAAAATATACTTTAGTGCAAACTAAATGTATGTTTTTAGACACTTGCATAATTGAAAATTTATTGTAGTTTAAATTTGTAGTAAAGTAGTTTTTATTGGCTCTCTTAAGTAGGATATAGTACATCATTACATGTAATTTCATAATTGTGTTGTCTTTGAAATATGGTTAAAGAACTGAAAAAAATATATAACATTAAAAAAAACATTAAATATATTTAAATATCATTTGTACTGAAACTTGTATGTCATGTGTTTAAATATATTTGTAATTACACATTTGTAATGATGAACAAGCACGTTAACTTCAAATGTAATACTGAATAACAAAGTTATCAAGCATTTTACGTGCTTTAGTATTTAGTCGCCTTAAAGCATAATATGAAAACTTCATTCATTTAAGTGGCCTTTTATTGCCTTTCTATCATACTATTTGCAAGTACATTGTTTTAAATATGGTAGTGGCTATTTGCACTAAGTATAAATAGCGACAGTTGCTATTTACACTAAGTGAAAATAGCATATTTACTTAGCGATAGATTTACACTAAAGGCCATTGCACACTGAGTCTGAAATTTTCATATGCGTGTTTCCGTTTTTTTCGTATTCGTCATCCTTACCTATGAAAATGCTTGTTACGGATGCGAAAACGCAGAAAATCGAACTTGATCCGAATTTTTTTATGACGGACAAAAGTTTTGGAGACAGTGTGTAAATGTGATTGACACAACATGAGGTCGTATTTATTTTTCAACGTGCGAAAATTTCGGACTCAGTGTGCAATGACCTTTTGTGCAAATAGCAGTATTTTTTAATGATATGCTAAGAGATTTGAAAAGGGAGAAAAAAAGTTTGGCAAAAGGCGGGTTTGAACTTGGGTTGATCGCTTTAAAAAGTGTATGCCTTACCATCTACACCTCTAGAACTAATGTTTGACAGGCGTCTTTTGTAGTGTTGACTACCCCGATCACACGTTGGTAGGCAGAGTTAGTGTAAATAGCCTCTGCCAACAAGGCGGGCTATTTGCACTTAGTGTAAATAGACACTCCGATTAAGTATACTTTAAGGATTTGAAGTACACTTCAAGTTCACATTAAAAACAATTAAGCACATTTTTTTTTCACAAGGGGTTGTATTGATTACATATTCCAGTTTTACTTGGAAATATGTCATATTAAATAAGTAAAATGAGTTGTGAATCGGTTTTTATGTTTTACTCTAAGAAAGAATGCAAATAAATAGTTTTAACTAGTGAATTTCCACCCAAGACACTTTCTGAGGCTCTGTAAGAAGTTTTTATCATAAACTCTCTACTTTTACACCTTGTTCTCTCTGGAAGACGGCCCAGAATTCCTTTTAAATCCCCAGCAGAGCCCATAGCAGTAATACACTTTGATCAGACATGCATGTCAGACGGGGGCTTTGTGGTCTGATCCCAATACGCTGTCCACTTCAGCGCTATAAACACTCAGGGCCTCTCAACTGCAGTCTAACCTCTTTTCCGTTTAGTATTGTCAGATCCCAATCCAAATCGCTGATAGGGAATCATGTAATAATGTCTGAGCTCCACTGTAAGCATTGGACATGCCATCTGCTAAAGATGGTACAGATTATTTATTGATTTTATTATTTTTTTAATTCCAGGCATTTTATTTAGTAAGGTTTTTATTGGTTTTAACACTGCTGTGAATGCATTTCCAGATATAGAGTATAATATAATTCTAAATAATGAGTGGTTCTGTGGTATATATACAGTATATAATGTATATTATTTATAATATATAAATAAATATTTGATAAAAATACAGTAAAAACTGAAATATGTATATTTTATGTACTGTATATATATATATATATATATATATTTATATATATATTTCACCGTATTTCTGTTTTGTATATTTAATCAAATAAATGCATCCTTGGTGAGCAGTAGAGACTTCTTTTAAAAACATTTTTAAAAATCTTATCAACACTAAGTGTTCAAAATATGGTGTATAAATAAATATTTTTAAAATTTGTATTTTCTTCTTTTTAATATGTATACTATGTATAGAGGAGACTGGGGCTACATGTCACAGAGACTATTTCTCACTAACTATAAGGTTCTGAGTCAAAAGCCCAATTACACAAATTCCCTAACAATTGTTCTGCATGTTAGTTTCAAACATGTGGTTCACAATCCACCCCCCCCCCCTTTTTATTTTTTGCCTTTTCAGTTATTATGTCTTTTATAACTGTGCTACTTGCATTTAGCCTTTAAATAATAAATAATAACATTAAGTAATGACAGCCTTCCAACAGTCAACCCCTTGAGAGGCATTTAGTGTGTTAACTAGCCCCAATTTCTCTCTCTCTCTCTCTCGCTCTCTCTCTCTCTCTGTGAGAGAACACGAGAACACGATCAGGCATATCTTGTTCTGTTCTTTCGCTTGTTTTTACACATCGTTCTCTTCCACCACAGAATTAATTAACGCAACGTTACTCACTTTGCCCTTGTGATTGGCCTTTAATTCACTGCGCAGCCTGTGTGTGTGTGTGTGTGTGTGTGTGTGCGTTTGTGAATTTATTTCTCTGTCACTATTATTTTTAAAGTGACTTTGCATCATTAAAATTGAGTAAAGTGTACTATATTTAGCATCAGCCACTTTGCCAGGTCTTTAACATGTCAGTCAATAAGATGTATGCATGCACATAATAGATTTTGCATTTTAATTGTTAGTTAATCTGTCTGTTACACCCTATGATCAATGTTTCCTATAATCTAACTGACACAGATCAGTCTCAGATGCTCATGTTGTTGTATTTGTCAGGTGGACGCCCCGAAACCCCGAAGGGTGTTGTATGGGACAGACAGACAGCATACTGTATTAATGAGAAAGGTGGATACTCTGCTTTGGCCTGCACATTCTCTTTGATACTAGAAACAAAAATAGTGCCATCACCCTGTCGGGTCTTGATGACCTCTGCGCTGACCTCTGACAATCAGGCGCTCCATGCTTCACACACTTACACACATCAAACACACGACAGGTGATTTTTACTCTGGGAGTTTGGCGCACATACATACTCAGGGTCACCGAGGTGAGAGGAATGAGCTTCTGTTAAACAGAGGCGTCTCTGTGATCTGTTCTGGAGAATTCTGTTTGCTGCTACTTTGCTAGAGTTCAGGTCGGTCTAGAGTAGAAGGAAGAAAGAAAAAAGGTACTAAATTGGAGTGGCTTCAGGTGCAGGGAGGGAAAACAGAGCATCCATACGTCAGGCGGGTCACAGAACTTGTCAGGACGGGCCTCAGCTTCGTTTGTGTGCCCAGTGAGAAGCTTGTCAGGTATTATTTAATAAATATGAACTTTAGAGGATCTGACAGGCTTTATATGTCTCCTTTTTACTTTGGCTTATGGAAAAAAAATGATTTAAATAGTCAGGTAATCTACCTGTCAATTTATTTTTTAATTTGACATGTGATTTGAATGTATTATGACCTTTAAGAGAAAAAGAAAAGCATAATGTATATAGAGTTGCTTTGTCCAAAGGCAGTGCATTTATTTAGTTTTATTGTATTGATATATGAGCCATGTTGACACAGTGCTGGAGTATTTTCTAATTTAGTAATTGTGTGAAAAACATATATTAATAATAATATTATAATAATAATACATTGCATGGCTATATAACTTACATTGCAATACAACTTCATATTCCATGAAGATATTTTGTAAATTTCCTACCATAAATATATCAAAACTTAATTTGATTGGTAATATTAGTAACATTTATTTATTAATGAAAAACACATAACCACACAGCATTTGTTAGCTAATATTTTTTAAAACTTTAAACTATATATTTTTATATCTCAACACTCTATTATTCTACACTTTTAGTTGTGCAATAAATGATGGGTTTTCATGACCTTATTTTAGGTCTAAAGTAGTCTTAATGACCTGTGGTCCATATGAGTACTGTTAGATTCAATACATTACTATTGTTGCCCAGCATCCTTGAATTTTTTTCATTCCATAGATGCGTGAAATACATACTGCTTTCTCTATCTTCAATGGGAAGCCAGTGTACATGTACATGTTCAGTGGAACTGAATAGAGCATTGCAATTGTTACTCATGTATTATTACATGTGTTTCTCATTACGCAAGAAAGAAAGTGAGTTTTCCAATAAAGTCAAGGTCGCAGTTGAAAGTGTGGAGATCCAGACTAGAAGCCAAATTCACAGTCATGTGTAATGTTACCATTGTTCAGGTGGTTATAGAGGATGACTTTTGTGTTACCATGCTAAAGCGTTATCTGCTCTCCATGTCCTTGTGTTCTGTTCATATAAACACTCCAACGAAGTAAACAGCATTTGGACTCTGTATTCGTGTATGTATTGTGTTTCAATGTATTCAGACCTTTGCAGCTCTGTCATTGCTCTCGCACCTGACTCTTAGGCTCAAGGTCTGCCACCTCTTTCCCGCAAAGCGAGACCAGATCTGTTTAAAGGAGAACGGAAGGTTAGCAATGTTTCGTAACGAGATGACAGAGTTTATAAAGCACTCGCTCTCAACCACAGTTTTACCTGCAGTGCTGCCCATATAATAGGGCCACATGGGGCTTCTCTACAATCCTGTTCCCCTCTCTCTCTCTCCGTCTCTCTATTTGTTTTCCTTTTCTTTATATTCTTTTGTTGTTCTGGCTCTTTCTCCAGTCTCACGACTGCTGCGGGAGGAGACCCTCCCATCACCTTTGATCTTCCCCTTGGTTTCGATAATATTTTTGACAGGATTCAGGCTTTCTCTTTTCTTCGTCCTTTTTTTCCTGTCCTCCTCCTATTCCTTTTCACTTATTTTCTACTTGTAGCAGCTCGCTCGGCTCCCTCTATAGTCATGCGATGGAGCGCCACATGTACGCCTGTCAAGGCCTGCGAGACAACTTGCCCCAACATTTCAAGCGCGAATTGGACTCTTGGAATTTTCCCGGCGCAGATGATATATATAATTCATGCTGGGGTGTGAGAGCGGTGTCAACGTGTCAGGCGATTGAAGAAATGTAAAAGTGGGCTGTTTACTGGTCGAGAGACACACTCTTTTTTTCTTTTCTTCTTGGAGTAGGGGAGAGAGGGCTTGTGGTTCATCAAAACCTCGCCTGTCTGTCCGGTTGTGATGCACGGGTAGCCACACTAATCAAAGAAATGTCAGCACCAATGTATTTTCTTAGTTATCTTCTGGAAAAAAATTTGCTGGTTTTAATTATTCATCTGCATCAATTAATTATGGACACTTCTTGTCAAGTACGCTGCACACAAACACATGCTTGACGATACATTCCAAGTCTCGCTTTGTAGCTTAGCATCGATCCATTGTTCAGCTCTTTTGTGATTTATTTTTGTGATGTTTACACTTTGCTGAGATTTAAAAATTCCTGCAAATCAGAACAAATGACCTCTTATGTTAGTAAACTAGATGCTATCTATCAATTGATTGTTAATTAATTAATGTGTTGATTCATTCACAATTATCTATACATATGTGTGTGTGTGTGTATAGACACTAAATGCTGTTCTTTCTATATTCGAAGCCACTGTCTATTAAGATTCGATGGAACAACTCACGCCTCAGTTGGACATATTTATATATTTGTTAATTGATATCTTGTCAATTAGAACAGATCAATTAGAAAACATCATCATTTAGAAGTAATAGGCTATTTTCTGTCCTGTTTTGACCCCCCTCATCAGAACACTCTGTTTGAATAGGCGTGACGGATTGTAGACTTGGAAGTCAACACCCACTGCTATGATTGGCTAATAGTTGTGTATGTTGAAAAACAACAAATAATTTTAGTTTTAACAGTCAAACACAAAATAAAATGTACTTATATTTTATATGCAGATTAGTGTTAAGGAAACTTTTGGCTTGTCTCCTGAGGCCACAGAAGGGCGCCATGAGCAAAATAATGCACCGCATGAAATGAAATAATAACTATCTATTAAATCTAAGAAACATCTATTAAAAAAGTGCATAAAGGCTAAACTAACATTTATAATAATCAAATATAATTTTGTAAATTGCATAAACAGTTATGAACAAAACAGCATCATGTATTTATACATGGCTTAATACAAAAAGCCAAATCGCCAATCACACCGATTGGATTTAAAAACATATGAGATGCAGTGGAATGGAATAAACCCCCCACTAATTCTCGAAAATTGTTTTCTAAAAGTTGAACCTCTTTTAACTTCACATGGCTTTCAATAAATCGTGAGACGTGAGACGTGAGTCATAGTTGTCCGTCTCAAAATGTGCAGAACATGCGTGAATGGCTTGGTTTCAGTTTTAACCTAACCAAGATCTTCTCCACTGAGCTTCTATCTTTCTCTGATATTTTGAATGAAAAACGCAGCAGCATCGGATCTTGTGGGTTCAACTTAGGCTAACAAAACTTAGGCTAACAAAAGCATTAAAATGCAACCACGACACTTACATCATCACCACTGATGAGGCTCCCGGACGCACACCTAAAATTCAAATGCACCGTTTTTCCATTAGAATGCTAATTTTTATTTTAAATTCGAATAATATTTATTTTTTATTCACAATGTCCTCAACGCAGGCAGACACAGCACTCATTTTAACATGTGTTCGTGTGTTCTGATGTCACAGCTGCTTTTCAGTCATAGTACATCGTGCGCTATACCGAACATGTTTTCTATCATTATCAATGAAGGTGTACCGTCAATAAATACCGATACCGTTTTATCGCCCATTCCTATGCATAAATACTCTGTACATATCAAACAATCTGTAATAGCAGACAAGGCAATAGGATCAAAGGACCAATTTCTTGGAACAACATTAAAAATAAAGTTCCTAATGTTGGAATCAGAAGGAAGGTAATACAAAGACTGTGTTTTTCCGCAACTTGGCACTGAACAGCATCTTCTTGTCTTCGGAGCCATCTTTATCGTTTGATTTCTGCGTAGACCTGCATTCGCCTCTCTTGTTATTTACACTACATGCACGAATCGATGGGCGGGGCTAAACAGGCAGCTATGTAGAAGCAGGTGTTGATCATCTTCTGTGGAGATGGTGTTCAGCCACACTATTACGTCACAAAATGGAACAAACTTACAGGATGTTTTTATAGTACAATGACCTCTTATATGTAAAAGATCAAGGGAATTTTGATTTCTCAGTGCATGACCCCTTTAAAATATACCAAATATACCAAAATTAAGTGAGATTTATGCTTAAAATATATTTAAAAAACACTCTTTGGTGATTACTGTAGGTAGCTACAAATGAAGTTAATATATAAAATGAAATATGTAATATTTAAAAAAAAATCAGTACATATTCTCTGAAAAAAGTCATAACTTTAACAATTTTCAGGAAAACATCACAAAAATATGGAAATTATTTTTTGTGGTGTGCATGAACAGGATAATTTGAGTCGCACCTTTTATAATATGGTTGTCAGTCTCAAACACTGTGTACATTCAAACTTAAATGGATTAAAATATTGAGATATTGCAGTGAGATATCATCTTAGTCCCACCAAAGGAGAACATCTTGGTCTATTTCTGTTATAACTCCAAAATAATGGTGCCCATAAAATGTGTGTGACATTTTGACTTTAAGTGCAGTGCAGAAGAAACATCTCTGTTTGATGACTTCGCAGTGAAGAGTTCATTATCAGAACATTGAGCAGAGGTCAGGCATCTGTCTGAAAAGTGCTGCTCTGATTCCTACAGAGAAGGTTCAAACAGAAGGTCACATTGATTCATTCTGATGTGTTAGCAGTCTGTTTTTCAGTGCTGGCATTCATAATGTGTATGGATAATTTGAGTTGACAAACCTAGGCCGTCTTGTTCTGTCATGGACTCTGTAAGTGAAGTCCAGCTCAATGTATAGGTCTTTTAGAGAGTAAATTTGTTTTAAATTTGAGTAAATTAGTTTCTCCAATCTCAGCAGAGCGTCTGGTGAGTCAGAAGCTGTACGACACAATTTAGGCTCTATTGCTTCCTTACAAAAAAGAAGTCTACCATGACTTCATGGGAATTACAATTAAATGCTTCTTTTCATGTACCCCAAAAAATAAAGGCTTTGACATGTGCATTCAGAGTTTCCAGTACACATCAATGTTCCTTGTATTGAGAGAAAAAATATAGTACATGGTAACATTCCTTCTTTAGTCATTTTTGTACTCACCTTCACTGTTTTCATGGTTCTGAAAATGAATTTTCTTTACACTGAGTATTTGTTTCTATTGTTCCAATATAAAAATCTACTGTAAATACACTGCTGTTCAAAAATTGGAATCAGTAAGATTTTTTTAAAAAAGTAATTGATACTTTTATTCAACAAGGACACACTAAATTGTTCAGAATAACTGTAAAGACATGTATAATGTCACAAAAAAAGAGAATCTATTAAAATACTGTTCTTCAAATGTTCTCTTCATCAAAGAATCCTGGAAAAAACATATTTCATTAAGAAGCACAACCATTTTTTCAACTAATAATAAAAAGAAGAAAAGCAACTAATTAAAATGTAAATGTATATGTTAAAATAGAAAACAGTTATTTTTATTTGTAAATAAATGCAGTCTTTGTGGACATAAGACCCTTCTTTTAAAAATGGTAAAAAATAATAATAATGGTATTGTACATCCTAAAACAAGATCATTTTAATTTCATGAAAATTAGTTAGACTAGCATGACATATTATATCTTGCATTATTTTTCTACCCATTGTCAGATATATTTATTGTTGTTTTAATACAAAAATCTAACAAAATTGATCAAAAATCATTTAAAATAAGAAAATCCACTTATTCTCTGATTAAGAGAATATTATAATATTATATTATACTATTATAGTATACTATATAATATAATATACAGTTTAATAATGCAATTTTCGGATGGTTTTGTGTAATCACAGATCTAAATAAAGAATAATTATAGTTAATACAGTAATTTCATCTTGTTCTCATCTTGTTACATTCCCGCAAACGTCAGTTTTCCTGTTACAATTTGTAGCTCTAAGGGCTTTTTAAAGGGGAGAGGCACATTTAAGAAATGCAGTGAATTACTTTAAATGATGTCTAAGAGTACTCAAGATAAGATGGAGGACGTTCTCTTACTTCAAAAAGAATGGAACATCTTTTTTTACAGGATGGTTCTTACCTCAGATGCTTCTTGAAACCTTATTCTTGGGCTGATCAATAATTACAATGTACCAGATAAAGATACTATGTAATGGCTAGCAATCAGTGATCTGCAATTACAGGCTAAAGCAAGCACTAAGTGGTACAAACACCATCATATTGTCCAGGCCAACGGTTTATTTCTATTTGTAATCATAATTTTTATGATTAAATACATGATTTATTTTCTTTCTTTCTTTATTTTAATTATTATTATTGTTTTATTAATACTTACATAGATCATGTAAGAAATCAACATCTTTCTTCCTCTTTTTCTATCACAGCTACCTCATCCCTAAGCTCTCAGCTCCAGCATCTTCAACAGCTCCAACAGCTACAGCATCACCAGCAACAGCATCATCATCATCAACAACAGCAGCAGCAGCAACAACAACAACAGCAGCAACGAGAACGAGAGCAGCGTGAAAGAGACCAACAACAACGAGAACGTGAACGAGAACGTGACGTGACGTGAACGTGAACAGTGAGCAGCACAACAGCTCTGTGTCAGTCCAAAGCATCTCCAGCCCACCTGCCTCATCAGCTCCACTCCTCCGATTCAGTCACAAGTCTCTGGACCTTCTCCAGGCTCTGCCTCCACCTGTACCTCCTCCAATCATAGCTCAGCCCAGCCTCCTCAGTCTCCGCCCCCTCATAGGCAAAACCAATCACCAGCTCACAGCTTGCCATCACCTGTCACACCTCCTCTGCCACTACAGGTAAGATAAAAAAAACAACAAAACTTTATTATTTATTTTATTTTTAAATAACTGGGTGAATTTACTAAACACTTCCCCTTTAAAATAATAACCACATTTTCCTGCATTTATGTTATTTTGCATTCAGCATTTTTTTTTTTAAATCATTAAAGTAATGGGACAAATTCACATATAAAATAATAACAAAAATAATAACTGCATTGTTTTTTATTTTGTTTTATTTTATTTTATTTTACTCAATTAAAGTGATGTGAGTAATTCAATCAACACTTCCCATTTAAAATAATAACGGCTTTTTTCTGCATTCATATTATGACAGACCAGTATTTTAGGTGGTTTTGATCTGGAAAAAGGAAAAAAAAGAACAAAAGCTTTAATCTTGTTATCAA